>LGRX02004698.1:0-25076 GCA_001247695.2 Cymbomonas tetramitiformis | reverse complement strand
AGCCCGTCATTGTTCAGGACACGCACGGGTCCCCGAGCCCGTCACTGTTGAGCACACGGGTCCCCGAGCCCGTCATTGTTCGGTACACAGGTCCCCGAGCCCGTCATTGTTCAGGACACGGGTCTCCGAGCCCATCATCACTGTTCAGGACACGGGTCCCTAAGCCCGTCATTGTTCAGGACACGGGTCCCCGAGCCCGTCATTGTTCAGGACACGGGTCCCCTCGGCCGGCATTGTTCAGGACACGGGACCCCGAGCCCGTCATTGTTCAGGACACGGGTCCCCGAGCCCGTCACTGTTCAGGACACGCACGGGACACCCAGCTCGCCATTGTTCAGGACACGGGTCCCCGAGCGCATCACTGTTCAGGACACGCACGGGTCCCCGAGCCCGTCATTGTTGAGCACACGGGTCCCCGAGCCCATCATTGTTCAGGACACGGGTCTTCGCGGCCAGCATTCTTCAGAACACGCGTCCCCGAGCCCGTCATTGTTCAGGACACGGGTCTCCGAGCCCGTCATAGTTGAGGAGACGGGTCCCTGAGCCCGTCATTGTTCAGGACACGGGTCCCCGAGCCCGTCATTGTTCAGGACACGGGTCCCCGAGCCGATCAGTGTTCAGGACACGGGTCCCTGAGCCCGTCATTGTTCGGGAGACGGGTCCCAGAGACCGTCACTGTTCAGGACACGGGTCCCCGCGGCCAGCATTGTTCAGGACACGGGTCCCCGCGGCCAGCATTGTTCAGGACACGGGTCCCCGAGCCCGTCATTGTTCAGGACACGGGTCCCCGAGCCCGTTGTTGCTCAGAACACTCGTCCCCAAGCCCGTCATTGTTCAGGACACGGGTCTCCGAGCCCGTCATAGTTGAGGAGACGGGTCCCTGAGCCCGTCATTGTTCAGGACACGGGTCCCCGAGCCCGTTATTGTTCAGGACACGGGTCCCCGAGCCCGTTTTTACTCAGAAGACGGGTCCCCGAGCCCGTCATTGTTCAGGACACGGGTCTCCCAGCCCATCACTGTTCGGGACACGGGTCCCTAAGCCGTCATTGTTCAGGACACGGGTCCCCGAGCCCGTCATTGTTCAGGACACGGGTCCCCGAGTCCGTTGTTGCTCAGAACACGGGACCCCGAGCCCGTCATTGTTCAGGACACGGGTCCCCGAGCCCGTCATAGTTGAGGAGACGGGTCCCCGAGCCCGTCATTGTTCAGGACACGGGTCCCCGAGCCCGTCATTGTTGAGCACACGGGTCCCCGAGCTTATCACTGTTCAGGACACAGGTCCCCGTGCCCGTCATTGTTCAGGACACGGGTCCCCGAGCCCATCACTGTTCAGGACACGCACGGGTCCCCGAGCCCGTCATTGTTGAGCAAACGGGTCCCCGAGCCCGTCATTGTTCAGGACACGGGTCCTCGCGGCCAGCATTGTTCAGAACACGGGTCCCCGAGCCCGTCATTGTTCAGGACACGGGTCCCCGAGCCCATCACTGTTTAGGACACGCACGGGTCCCCGAGCCTGTCATTGTTGGGCAAACGGGTCCCCGAGCCTGTTATTGTTCAGGACCTGGGTCTCCGAGCCCATCACTGTTCAGGACACGGGTCCCTGAGTCAATTGGGTCGGTTGGGTCAATTGGGTCGGTTGGGTCCAGTGGGTCGGTTGGGTCAATTGGGTCGGTTGGGTCAATTGGGTCGGTTGGGTCAATTGGGTCGGTTGGGTCAATTGGGATTGCCGATTGAAGCATCAAATGAAGTCTTATTTGACTTACTGACACATGAAGTTCATTATGAAGAAATCATAGATGCATATTTCTCCGGCTCTATCATATTATATGAAGGGCACTGACATAGGAGAACGATGGTTTTTTAAATGTGAATAAGCTATATTGTAAGCTTACGACCATTACTTTGACGTCAACAGCCTTAGATGCTGATTGTTGAATTTCAAGAGTTGAAGGATTCGTTGAATCAGCCTTGGTAACATGTGTTTTGATTGATGAATTGTTGATCCATGGTTTTCCCCCAAATCTGAGAGAAGCTGGCGCACAAGTTGTTGCCAGTGTCAGAAGGAAAACATCAAAGCCAAAGGATTGCCATTGGTGCCATTCAGGCATCGAAATCCATGACAGCAAAGCCGAGTGAGTGAGATCCGCCACTCTAGCTATTTGCCCGTCATTCCTCTCAGGTTCATGACAAGAGACAATTCATCAAAGTCATACACCAATGCATAAGTCACATGTATGGTTGCACAGTTTGTATCCGAATGCAACCCCATCGAGGTTAAGCATCTAGACAGCAACTTTGGCCAACAAAAAGCCTTCCTGTCTTTGGATATCTTGAGCATTCTCATTTCCAGCTCCATTGTGGTCAAGGAAGCATCATGCCTGTGCCTCGCCGGGACGCTGCTCCTCAAAGCCGCACACTTTAGGCGAGTCTTACGAGACAATGACCTTTGGCCTGTGGGGCGTCAACCCCTTATTAAATCCTGAACACATGTTAACACCTGGATAAAATTTATCATGATGCAACTTAAGTGGGAGTATAAGTTCCACATAATCATATTGTCTACGTATGCTGAAGGCATTACTGCCGCATATGATCACGATAGGTCGCAGCTTCTATAACATTGTGGCTTCTGAGTCAAAAGCTGATAGCCGATGACTTTTGCCAATAATTGCCGACCGAATAATAATCAGGGCTGCATCCCAAAAACTGCAGGGCTGCATCCCAAAAACTGCAGGGCTGCATCCCAAGAACTGCAGGGCTGCATCCCAAAAACTGCAGGGCTGCATCCCGAGAACTGCAGGGCATTTTTACCCTGCATCAAATTGATACGACAGGAGCGGGAATTGATCCTTCCTTGCTGAGGTGTAGTGAGCCTTGTACAAATCATACCCTTACGCAGATACGCTTATATGCGGGTACCAATATCTGTGAAAAACTGCTATGCTACCTTTGCCAGACCATGGTTTGTCATTCGGATCTATGACCAGTAATCCGCGCTACCGGATACTGAGGTGGACGGAGTTGTGATCCTGAGTTATGCTTGACATACATAACTAAAACAAATTTCACATTAGTACGTTGTCGAATCCACTCTATGAAATGTTCGTCAAAGCGCGCGTACCGGACCAAATATTGAGGAGTTGAGCAGACCGGGTGCAGGATTATAAATCCAATCTCGTTAAGCAGGGGCACTCCGTTTGCATTAAAACAAGCCCCAAAAATCGGGCTCCCCATGCCGCCTGTGAACCTCCATAGTAGCTTCAGGAGGGGAGGAAGGGTTGGGTGCACTATATAAAGCCGTGGAAACATGTACCCAAGGGTTTTCGTCGATCGGCCGAATATATAAGGCCGAGAATCGTTCGTTAAATCGTCGATCATCGTTCGCAAAGGCGTCGACGGCAAGCGCAATATATATCCGTAACGTAAACCTCGGATACCTTGAAACGTCACTCTGAAATACGATACGCAATTCATGGATACCTTGAAACGTCACTCTGAAATACGATACGCAATTCATGGGGGCTACATCCTAAGAACTGTAAGGCTAAATGCCTAAGGTGAGGGTTTAAAGTGGACTCAGTTCCCCCCAATATCCTAAAACACCTTGATGGCTACTATCCCATGGTCCTTATGGGAGGACCATAATCGATTATGGTCCTCCCACAAGGACCAATGTTGCAAGAATTTAATTGGGCATTGGTTCGGATCTAGAAGGCGCGCCCAATAATTTTTAGTATCAATGGGACATATATTAATTACTTCGATGCTTGGTCCGGCCTAGATCCACCCAATATATCCATGGCGTTCGCATTTGCGACAAGCACCCTCAACTTTTCAGATTACATTTTTTCTGAAAATTCAAAAAGGCACAAAAAGATACGATATCTTCAATAATTTTTGGGGAATAGTATGTGCAGGCTACACCTGCATCCATGCGATCATATCGATCTTATACACATGTCCCCATCATATTTGGGTCATACGTCATGTTGGAGTGCATATATTGGCCATGATCTCTAATGCTTATTAACAACCGTACACCTTTTTAGTCGGTTTTTTAGCCGGAATGGGATAATCGGTGCAAACATGACCCATTATCCACGATGCCCGCTAGAGTGCATTCACAGTGTAGTAGGAGCGTATGGTGCTTAAACTTTTGAAGTATATCCATAAACTGATTTTTCTGAAAGCTTAACATAAGCCGTATGGGCAAGTATGTGAGCGATGTGCTCTCGTTAGCTTGACGCGAAGTGAAAATTAGAAGTGCAAAAATCACAAAATCCTTATTTCACTCGGGAGTGATCAGTCGCCACGGTAAACGAGAGCTCAGATGGCGACTAGAGTGTGGACTATCCAACTAAGTTTTCATATTTGGTCATAAACTCAAGGTGTACGACCATGCGCGGCCAACAACGCGCACCATGCAACCGCTAGGACGGTTAAAGACTATGGTCCTTGTGGGAGGACCATCTTTTTTTCGACGATTTCGATAAAAAAACATATCAAAAGCGCACCCTTTAAGCACGCCCCTCTAGCACACGCGTGGACGATCCTGTAGGGGAAATTATTCAATTGTGGATTTAGGGAGTATTAGGGCGTTACAGGTGCTGTACTATTTTGAGCATATTTTTCAATAGCCATTAAAATAAGATAACGAAAAAAATGAAACCGAAATTTTCATTTTCAGATCTAACGTATTTATTTTTTATGTATTTCCGTACAGCAAGCTCTGTATACCCCTATATATTACACACCTGCTGATATTTGGGGTGTTACACGAGATATGACCATGGTCATTATGTTTTCCTGATACCTTAATAGGTATAAAATCATAATTTGAAATAAAATGGGGTCGGAATTTCAGTTTTGAAATTTATCGCCAACGATTTTTACCCATTTTTCACCTTTTTTGGCCATTTGATTATATACCTCAGTAATATATCTTGGTGTGTGTGGAAGTTGCAAGTTACAGAACTAATGCAACTTATCTTACTTTTGCACATGATAATTTTCATGGCATAATAGTGAATATCTCTGATGATCAACATCTGTGGTTGATAATAAATATGGGTTTTAGTGATTTGAAACCCATGGAAGTTGGTTCACTTCCTGATGATTTATTAGGTGTATCAACTGTAAGCGGATTAACCACTTAAGTGATAACTTGTCAGAACCTATGATATATTTGGGCATATGGCTGTGCACTGAGAGCATATCAAAGTGATATCTCTAGATTCCAAATATATCAGGACACAGCTTGATAATACCCATAGCTTCAATACAACATAAATGTGTGTGTGTGTGTGTGTCCACCCTCGGCCACCTTCCTCAACGTCTCCAAAAACCCCCTTAATTCTTCGACTTCCCTCCCCACCGCTCAGATTCAGCCACCCCTCCACCCACCCGGCCATGGCTGCTTCTCCATCTTCTAGAGTTTTTTATCGCCTTGCACTTAGCTTTTTCTCTAGATGTCACCCTGCTGAAAAGTGGGCTGAGCCCCTTTGTGGGCGCGCTATAGCAGAGGGAGTAGCCCCTGGTGTTTTCACTAGCCTGCTTTGCAGGGATACCGCACTCTCAGGACTTTGTCCCCTTTGCTAGCGTAAATGTTTTATTATTATTATTATTATTGCATCCGGAGCACCCCCTCTTCTTGGACGTCCCACCCTCACCCCCGGTTTTCAGAGCACACCCATTGGCTTTGGTATTGCTATGGGCTTACGCCAGACTTTGGTGGGCTTGAGGGGGGTGGGGGAGGCGGGTGTGGCGGTTGACGGGAGGGGCGTGGGAGCAGGGGGTGCCGCCCATTATGAGCGCGGAGGTTACCGATTTGACGCAGTAGTTAGTCTCGACCAGTGGGAGAGGATTGGTTGTCATGGCGGCTGCTGTAGAGTTAGATTATGTGAGATATAATATACCGTATTATATCGGGGCGGTCACTGAATACTTTTCATACAAGTGTAAACTGATTATAAGAGTTAAACGAATATAAGGCGGTCTGTGACCTAGGTATCTGTCACCTAGTACTGTACGAGTACTGGTACAACTATCGGGAGTCAGAGTAAGTTATGACCTACGGGTCACTGAATCCAGCACACCACCCTGTGACTGTACATAGTGCTGTTACAGGTGGCAGAGAGCGGAGCACAGACAAAGCAAATTGTTCCGAAACAACAAACAGCTAGGAGCTGGAAACTGCTAGAGGGAGGCCTGTGCTTTAGCCAGGGCGGTCCCTTCCTAAAACTGCTGCTAGGATACTGCTTTCAAGCTAAGTCCCTACAGCTCAATCTTGCGGATACTCAGCCACTTTCAAAGTGGTCTACAAAGTTGCAGAGTTCACCAGAGTTGAAGAAGTTGTCAGTGTCAAAGATGTTCAACCAGAACCAGAGCCCAGAAGTTATAATCCAGAACCAGAGTCCAGAAGCCAGAGTCCAGAACCAGAAGCCAGAACCATAATCCAGAAGCCAAGACCAGAAGCCAGAGGCAGGAAAAGATTCGTAGAGCAAAATTAGGAATTCCGAAAATTGAAAACCAGAATTCAAACCTGCCGAAACCACAGAAGGAAAAGGAATGCCGAAAGTAAAACAGTACGGCAAGGCAGACAGACTGTTGGCAGTCACCCCAATGGGATGTACCGCTGCGGTGAATTCAGGGTCTCGATCGAGCACCACCGAACCCTGAACCGCTGACACACATGCAAGACACACGAGTGCGGGCAGGGCTAGAGATGCAAAAGAGAAAACTCTCGGCAATGTTGCCACACCGACACGTGACCGTGTAGCTGGTGGGGCCGAGGGAATCTCGTCCCCGGAATAAGAAAAACCGTCGGAGTCGTTGTCATCGTCGATCACGGAAAGCTCTCCCGTGTGAATCGGCTCGTGAACCGAGTCAATTGAGCACAATTTAAGGGATGTGTCAGAGCATGCGGGCATCACCCGGTCCATAAAAGACACTCGCAGTGGCTCCTCGAAAGGGGACCCGAAAGAATTAGGGTCCGATGCCGAAACCGGGTGGAGCCCAGCGTCGATCTCGTGATTGGCAGGTGGTGGCGCATCGCACACCACCTGCGGCACAGACAAAGTGCCGATGTGCAGCGGTGGCTGCTTACCAGCGGCGGTAGCACCACCGACCTGTGCAACCGTAGCCGCAGACCGCAGGGACTCAAGGACGCCCCGTGCATCCGAGAGCACACTCCCCATGCCGTCGCCCGAAGCACCATGACCCAAGCCCGCATAGTGGGCACGTAATCCCACGTCGTGCCGCACCGGGTAGGTGAAGGGCTCAGGATCGGTACGCACCAGTGGCTGGTCGTGCTCGTGGCACAGGTCAGCGCGGAATCCCTCGTCGTTCTCGTTGTCAAAGGCGGTCTGGAAGGCCGAAACCACCTCGTCCAAGTCCATGGCGGCATCACGCAGGTCAACGTCGCACGAACCACACACCTCAAGGCAACGTGCAGTGTCGTGAAAGTGCCCAGGGCAGAGTGGGCACTCCTGTACGAAGGCCGAGGATGCGGAGTGAAACGAGATGCTCCTAGCACCCTGCGCCCTAATACCTTGAGGCCAATTCCCGCCCTTCGGGAGAGGGAGTGGGGACGCTCCGAAGCGGTGCTTCCATCCCACGTGACGATTACGGCCGTGAAATTTACCGTCGGTCCGACGGTTCCGCTCGTCACGCCATTTGGACGGTGGAAATCTCACACCACCGCCTCCATGCGGACGGCGGGAATCAATCCGTGGCGGCGGCGTGTCTCGTGCACTCTCGCGCTCGTCATGACGGAGTGAGGCAAGTAGGGCAGAGGCCTCACCAATGATGCGAGCGAACTCCTCGAGGAAGCCCGAGACGTCACTCGGCTCCCCACCTGCGTAAGCCATTCCGAGAGGCGTGTGCGTCGGGACAGGCGCGGCTGCCTTGGGGCGGGTGGGAGGGCCATTAGGGTTTGCACACCACCACACTTCTAGAATGTGAGTGTAAACCTCCTCGATGCTCACCTTCGCCAACTCGGTGTCCAGGCGAAGCGGGGTGATAACCTCCTTGTAAAAGTCGGTGTCCAGTGCCGCCAGGAGCTGTCTCTTGGCTGCTTCGTCGTCCACGCGACCCGCTCCGCTAGCCGCGATAGCCTTAAGACACTCGTCAAATTGGGCCACTAAAGGCTCTGGATCAACAGAGGACCCAAAAGAAATGCCTAAGAGTTCCTCGTGATGGCGGAGCGGCCGATGCCCAGGCGGCAGCAGCCGCTTGGTGACCTCAAGGAGGGCACGCTTACCGTCGCGCGGAGAGATCCGAGCCGAAGCGTCAACCCACCTTCGAGCTGGAGAGTGGGGCGTTGTCAAAGAGACCAACGCACGAAGTAAAATGTAGTTGAAGATCGGGTGAACCTCTTTGGTGACGTCCACGAGGTCAAAAATGTCCTCGTTGGCGTTGTCCTTGTTGACAAAGGACGCCTCCAAGGCAGTCACTAAGGAATCCCAAAGAAGCTGACGATGAGGTTCACTTCCGGAAAATGAGGACGCCTTAGTACCTAAGGTGTCCTTTGCCACACGTTTAACGACGTCAGTGTCCCAGGATGATTGCAAAACGGCATTGCCGCGTGTCCTGTCAGCAGCAACGAGTATAACTTTCGCTGACTGCGGGGTGCTCTTATAGCGAGCACCCACATTTCTAGCAAAAATAGAGTCTAGGCGCATTCTCGCGCCCACGGCCGGTGTACCAACAGAGGATGAAGTCATCAGAATAAATTCCTATAGGAGGGGGGTTGGGGAAAAGGCGAGGTGTAAATTGTAAGGTGGCGGGCGACCGTAATGCAGTTGCGGAGTAAGGAGAAGATGGGGTCGAACGAAATCAACGAAGTCGAATACGCGACGGCCAAGGAGATGTTGACAGGGGTGATCAATCCAAGTCTAAAACAAAATCCAACGCGGACACTCGAAGAAGTTGCCGAAAGTCCCAACTCGAAATCTCACCGCAACATGGTGCAAACCGCACGCCCTAAAGTGGCCAATTCAACACCTCGCGAGGCCCCAACGCCCCGCCAAGCGGAAAAGCTTAGCCAATCATGGCAAAGTCAACAGTGATAAAAGCGGGGTAATACCCCATAACCTGTGAGATATAATATACCGTATTATATCGGGGCGGTCACTGAATACTTTTCATACAAGTGTAAACTGATTATAAGAGTTAAACGAATATAAGGCGGTCTGTGACCTAGGTATCTGTCACCTAGTACTGTACGAGTACTGGTACAGCTATCGGGAGTCAGAGTAAGTTATGACCTACGGGTCACTGAATCCAGCAGATTAGTCGGATTCTCCATGTATGTGCTAGCAGGGGGAACTTTTAGGATAGGGACTGCCCTTGACCCTGTATGGTTGCCGGGGGCGAATTGGCTCCCCGGGGTAAATTAATTTAAGTCACCCAGAGAATGGCAGCTCCGACTTCCGAGCCGCGTCCGCGTCCGCGGCCCAAGCTTCCCATGGCGCGCCCATTCTTTATATTTATCTAGGAGATTTTCAGCGATTGCTTGGTACATCTGGACGGACTACAATGCCGTGCAACAAAATCCAATGAACAATCGGCGCCACATTCATCGTCAGAATTATGGATATTTATACTCTTGTGATCGGTAATATAATACCCATTTTTGCATGCACTTTTGATATAAAAGTCAAATATAACATAGGAAAAAACTCGTCTTTTTGTGCAGATCAACAGCATCTGTTCACAACTTTTCCCGATTGTTAGTATTCCCCATATCACACGTTCCTTCTGTCTGTCTGGAACCAACGCAATCTTATGCAAGTTTGCTTAATAGGCTGGAGCTGTAAAGCTTTTCCAGACGGTTGCTTGTGAATTCTTTGATAACCGCACATATTTGCAGTGCTCCAAGATATGGCTTCCTCTCTTCAACCTTCTCTGGCCACTCTCTGAAAATAACGAGGTTGAGGTTCCAATACACGTTGTGCTTGAAAAACTTGTTTCGACCAAGAATGCGCACCAAGCTTGACAGCGACATAATTTCACGCGCAGCGCGTGCAAGGCTTGCTTCTGAACAAGCACGAGCCGACATCCACGGATATTTGTATGGAAATGGCCCCAGTTCCTTTCGTGGGGAGGCTGCGAGCTCCAAGCCTTTTGGCGAATTTGGGCCCAGCTCAGATGCAGGTCCGAGGTACAGTGGCGAAAGTTCCAAGCACACAAAATCGGACTTCTCAAAGTATCGTCACTCCTATAACATGCGAGACTCGGCGGAATTTGGTGGGGACAACAGCTCCAGTGATTTTGATAAGTTTTGGCAGGACTGCATGAGCGGGTGGGATAAGCGGATGGCAGCCGAGAAGCGAAACTTCGAGGAAAACATGAAAAGTCAAGCAAAAAGGGAGTGTGAGTACACGAATGCGAGAAATAGAAGAGATTACGAAGCACACGCCGCAAGAGAAAAAGCACGACGAGAAGCCAGAGGCAACCCGCATGCCAACTACCGTTCCCAGTCAGACGATGCGCCACCCATGTTCAACAAAACCAGAAAGGCAAGGAAGCCGAACGATGAGGCAAAACGAGGAGTATGGGAAGTTGAATGGGAGGCCTTTGCGAGGGCAGCTAAAGAGGTGACAAGACATCAACTCTGCTGTTGTAGATCCCTTGGAAGCTTGTCGTCAATACAAGCGTGCTTTTTTTATTATGGATAACCCTTAGATATGAGCGAGCAACAGAAAAAAGCAGCATTTTCGCCTCCCAACACAACCAGTAAAGCTTATCATCAGGAGTCCGTACATATGAGGCTGTCCTCATACTGTCCTCAGACTGTCATTCTGTCGTTGCCTTGCACACGCACTTTAACCAGCCTTCGTTTGCTGAAGGAACGCCATAGATCTTACTTTTATTGCCACCTACGAACAGTATCCCTAGCCCACGTCTCCGGGTGGTTATTTTGCCTTTGGTAAGCGCCGGTGACGAGGAGTACCAGGGTCGTTTTCTTTCCTGTTTCGATGGTTCGTTTCTACGCGCTGTTAGACCGTTCTTCTCAAAGGGGATACCGTTCGCACGTGCTCGCGATAGCCCCCTCGGAAGTATCCAAGCCTCCCACACAAAGATGGCCGCTGTTCCATTGAAGAGTGGTGTCTGATGGAGTTGTGGTTGGCTACCCAGGTGGCTGGCAGAATCAAATATTCTGATGTCCCGTGGCTGCCAGCAGAGTGCAACGTGTCGGGCGTGTCTGAGAACGACACTGCCGCACAGCGGAAGCGCAAATTCCGTGATGCGATGTTGCGTTGGCATCCAGATAAATTTGTCAGCAACTTTGGTAGCGCTCTTTCAGAGGCGGAGGTGGGACCTATTATGACACGAGTTACTGAGGTCGCAGCTGCCCTCTTCGAAGAGATAGAGGCCTGGAACTACAGTTAATCAAATGCTAACAGTATCGAAACTTGTTCCTCTTGCAGATAGCTGCTGCAATAGAAGGACATTTTGTTGCCAAGTTAGCATCAGAGTGTTTGAGTTTATCTCACAGCTATTTGAATAGTAAAATGTGTTTGCGTGGACTGTGCCCAGTTAAATACAACACGGTATACTTATAACAAAGCCAGTTCAGTCTAGGATTCGGGTAGCCAGCGACTTGAATGCAACACTTCTTCTTAGTGGATTGGGAAAAGGAAGTCCAAGTGATTCAGTCCCTCGAAGCCAGGATGCTGTGCAGTGGCTTCACACTGTGTACAAGCCGGCGGTCGTTCTCCCACTCGATGTATTATTAAATATGATTATCGGTGATTCAATACCTTGATCAGAAATATTTCCCATAAAAAACACTTGAACACCTGCTCAACATGGCTGCCACTCATGTGCACGGTACATGATGGTTGACATAAATCACCATGGAATGCATCATGAACAAAGCATTATGTGTCCCACCTACAGTATGTAGGTGGGATGTTGCGCTTATTCCGTGCGAATCTCTGATTCCGAGATTGTCACGATCTAGGTCAAGGTTTTGACCTAGCAAATTTTAGATTCGCGATGGCCCGTGGATTCTCATGCAAATACCGCGCGCATATTCATATAACTCGAGCTTCGCACATACAAAATTTCAGTAATGTCAAATGAGACCACTGCGCTGAACATATTATTCGCACGTTTAAGAGTAGTGCGACTAGGATGACCGCAAGGACGATGTAATCGCAGATGTATGCGGAACTTCCGCCACCCACGGATTCTCGAGGCTATTGGGAGTATAATTCGTTTCAGTATCATGTGCGACATCATAATTCTGCTGTGAATAAAAACATGCAGCAGTCACCAACACTGCGGCATGTTTTTCAACGTTTTTTAAAAGCGGAAAAGCATTCGGAACTCTCAAACATGAAAAGCGGATTCGATCCAGCAGTCGACAGCAGGGGAAAGTTGTGTCACGCGATTCGTCTGCCCGTTCAGTTGAACTCAACATACTTTCGATTGGGGGCGCAACGTTTGCGTCAGATTCTGCGAAAAATTGAGAATATTCGAGAATGGTTTTCTCTAATTTTCTCTAATTACATGCGGTGTTACGGTCTTAAACCGTCATTAATAATTCAGCCGTCCGATGGCTGCTACGAAAAAGCGTTGAACACTTTATTTATTGGAAAGCTAAGATCGCAATCCTTTCCAATGATACCCTAAAATCGAAAAACGAATACAAAAATTGTAGGAGGCTGTACTTAACCTCATACTTAACAGTCACTGCAACTACTTATGGGTCATATATGGAACTGCACATAATGACTAACTGCCTAGGTACTGCTAGGTCAGCTCTTTAGAAATAGGAACTGCTATGTCTAGACTCAATGCACATTACTTGCGCAGTAAGAATTAGGTTATATTAACTTTTGCCGTGCGGCCGTATTTACTCTAGAAAACTCATCTGTTTCTTTGGGCTTGGCCATTACTTATAGGATATCGATTTTGAAATCTTTTGGCCTGTAAATGGATTGGGGGGGGAGAGCTTTAGGCCTTTAGGCCCCAGGGAGGTTGGGTAGGGGGTTGGGCCTTCGGCCCCGGGAAATGTGGGGGATGGGGAAGGGCTTTAGGCTTTTCCCCAAATCTTCAATTTATTTACAGACTATTGTTTTTTGAAAGTCGACGTCCTATAACTTGTTAAGTTTTATAATCTAAGAATATAGAAACCTAAAACCTCTCACGTCGGTCGGTCGGAACTACACAGAGTACTGTACTCGTGCTCCTACTGTCACCGCTACTGCCTACAGTCACTGCCTCTGGACGGATTTGAGTCAGGGGGTTCAGGGGCCTGCCTGTCAGGGCTGCCTGGGTCCTATAAATACCCGGATCTCGCGGCATGGGCTATCACGGCACATCATGCCGTTCGTGATGTGTTGACATCTATGCCGAAGCAAGTCTTTGATCCAGCCTTTGTCATCGTGGAGGATCGCAATCATCATGGGCATTCGCCTGATTGGAAGCCTTGAATCTCAGTGCTCAACCACGATGGACGAGGCAGACATATCGCGTGATTGACGTGAGCCTTGTATTCCCTTGGTGTGCCTCGTATGTGGACCGGGGTGCTCGGGAGCCGTTGCGGGCTGCGGCGGTACATGAGCGAGCCAAACAATAGGGCATTGTACGGGCCAATCTGGCCTCACACGCTTGTGCATTTTGCGATGGAGTCCTATATGAAGGTTTGGGGAAATCGGCGCGGAAGTTCATCGACAGTTGTGTACGACGCGGGCAAGACCGATTGTTTCAGGAGGAGGATGGTGCAACATGAAGCACGCGGCTTCGATTCAACATATTGGTTGCAGCGGATGGTGGTTGGCTTGCACGGCTCGCAGGGCTACGAAATTGCTTGCAGGGCTAGTCATGATTATCGGCATGGGGGAACGCTGGGAATTTGCATGATGGTTATCTAGGTAGTTCTTTTGGCATTTGAATGAGTTTGCATGATTGCGTTGTGCCTTTGACATTTCAATTGTGAGATGTAAACCTTACAATGATGTTGTTGATGCTATATAAAAATATATAAGATATATATAAGATATATCTTTACATATATCCTAAGCTTGCTGATAAAGGGTATCTAGCATGTCGGTGTAAAATCCAGGCACGGTGATGTGGGCTGACAATTTCGGTTATGAAAGCACCATCCGTCTCCGCGCACTCTTTATTTTCGCACCTCGTTTTCCCCTGGGCGCGACTCTGAAACCTACATTCTTGTAGAATATTTTCGTCTCGGGCGTCCCGTTTTATACGAGTTGGTAACCTACCGTATTGTCATGGGCGTAACAAAGAAAAGAAAAAAAAGAAAAAGAGACACCCGTGGACGGGGTGTGGGGCTTTGTGAGTCCCCTTGACTCTTATTCTTTTTTCCTCAATCCGGTTCGTTGTCCACTTTTTTCCTGTATAGTCTGTTACGGCTCACTGCATATCCTGTAGCTAGGTCATGTATTTTCCTGAGTACTAGAGGGAATATTGAGGCAGTTTTTATAGGGTTTGACACTACTTTTTCGAGGCAGCATATCCAGGAGCATAACAGCTCAGTTAATAAACTTGTCCTACATAGTTATATCTATGTTACACACGGAATTGTTCAAGAAACCGGAGCACAAGATCATTTTGCTCTGTCTCACTTAAGCTTACTTCTGCAACTGCATCCACATCCATATCCTGAGTAACGCTAGTGGTGATATTAGCACGCTGCTCAGGTTGACTTGGCAGAACCGGGATGGGGGATACTATTGCAGCTGTTGCAACTGCTTGCGTCTCAACATTAGAAGCAGGAGTTTGTGTGACGGCCGTTGCGCCTAAAGGCATCTCCCTCACATGCGACATGACTGCAGTCAGTTGCTCAGGCTTTTTACCGGGAGGGATCTCATCAGACTGGTCCTGAAAGAACATGAGCAGACCTTTTAACGAGTCTACTTTTAACTTTTTCACAACTCCCATGCGCCCTGCCGCGAGGAGGCCCTGCAGCTGATTAAAATGCTCTCTTCCCATATCATACAGTGCTTTGCGTTTTGCTGATGCTGCTTCTACCGCGGCCGTTTCCTTCCTTTGAGCTGCCTCCAAACGCCCTTCTCTTCTATCCGTCATCTCAGCAACACCACTCTGAGCACCTGCGCTCCACCAAAGATTTCTTTAAAGCAAACCGTCTCAAAAGGGAAAAAAACAGCAAAAGTATAGAGACCCACCAGAAGTGGTAGGCTCAGATTCTTGGTCCACAACTTCCGGGGTGTCGATCTCCATCTCTGCAACCTCGGATTGCAACCAGGACGATTGAGAAATAGGTCTCTTAAGCACCTCTTGCACCATATCCGTAACAACGGAAGTGACCACCGATGCGTTAGAGGCACGGCTGGTGAGGGCGCGCTCCAGTTCAGCATTCACCCGAGCGTTCTTCGCTTCCAGAACATATTTTGAGTATCTCCTGGAAAACCAACTAGTAACCTGGTCCAGCCTCGACTGTTTCTGTGGCGCAGAAACCGCATTTATTGCCTTCAACACGTCCTGGTCGGCATCACGGCTGCTGCGACCCCCACCAAGGAAGATATCTTACCCCGATTGGCCGGCCCCGGGCCGAACTGAGTCGCCAAAATGAGGCCCGGGCCGAAGAGGGGCCGAAAGAGAAATTGCTTTGGGGCCGAACCAATGTGGCGCAAACTTCTAAAATTTTGATGAAAATTTTACGATTTTTGCGTTTTCCCATACTTAAGATTAAAAATTTCGCGCCTGCGCCGGGCATTTTGTAGTTTGGACCGGGCGGACCGAAGACGGGCCGAAAGAATTTTTGATTTGGGGCCGTACCAGCTCAATGGAAGATATCTTCCCTGACCCCCACCTCTTTCCAACCCTTTCTGAAAGAAAGTTTCGAGCATTTGAACTTGAACCTCCGTTTTCTGTTGTGGTGTCACACGTGATTTCACTGCATATCCCATCGGAAATAAATCACACTTCGGTCTGCTCAAAATTAAGGTCCATTTGCCACCGCATACTCCCTCACCAACTTCGACATCAGCCAACAGCAAGGGTATGCCACATCCATATTGCCCGAGACCAGCATAAGGGTCATATTCCTCCCCACAATGTCTGGGATCGGTACTCTCATACCTCAAAGCCGCAATAGGTCTCAACGGCATGCACAGGTTTGTGTCCTCCTGTGGTGGGTATGATCGCAACTCTGGGCGAGGCGCGTCCAAAGAGTAATCAGGGGGTGGCGGAGGGGGATTGCACTTAAGAGCATGTTGTTGCATGCGATCCAACCGCATGAACGGCCGGTGTTTGCACCCAGGCTTAGGACAGCTCGTCGTAGTCCGACTCGCCAATACCAGTTCCTGTTGTGCCGCGACACTCGCCTCGATCGCAGCAGCTTTAGCTTGACGCTTACGGGCAGCTTCCTCCCGCTTCGCTTGCTCCGCACCCAACCTTGTAGCCCCTCCTTTTACCTTTGCCTCCGGGGCTTTTGCACACTACTGCTTGCGAAGCACTTCACTCCTGCAATCCCCCCTAAATGTAAATACATATGGGACGGAAATATACACATCATATATCTAGGGGAAAGATATATCGATGCAGTTATGCAAGGCACTCACCAGTGGTCTCGGGCAATTGCACTTTCACAAGCTTCTTGAGCTCCGCGCATGTGAATAACCGACCTGGGCCAATATCATACTGCTCCCAGCACCTCAGACCGTCGTCCTCGTGCCTGATGTGTGAAAACCGTGTAATCTGGTCGAGCGTCCCAACCTCAATAGATGGCACTGGGCGGACTATTTCGATCACACGCGCGATCATACCCACAATCCCTTCACTAGTATTCAGAGCTGCGATGAACTCCACCGCAGTATTCGCGTCCAACCCGTTATGCACTAACCGTTTCACATAGGCCTTCGCGGTGTTGAAAGAACTATCAGTCTCGTCCTTCCCCTCGCCCGATTCATTCATGCCCACTTCGGTAACCTTGATACCTGCAATATTAAAGTACGTAGGTCGGTGAGCATACACTTACGACACAAAAACACAACTGAACAGTGCCTATTGCCCACACACCTGAAGCCTTCTCCATGATGGAGAGCAATAGCCAGTAGAGAGTGCCGTGATAACAGATGGCATTGTCGAAACGCAGGCGTGCAAGATCTACTTGAGGCTCAAGCTCTTGCACAATCTTCAAAGTTGCCTCAGTCACGCTCGCCGCGTGCCACTGATCCTGCTTATGGTCATTAGCAGAACCCAAAAGCACGTACCACCGATTGATATCGGCTAGGGGTTTTTTTGGGAAGAATTTTAGAGCCATTTGGGAAGAATTTGACATTGGTTCTTTTTGGGAAGAATGATGAGAACTGACTCATGCGTGCGTGCTTATACGTGACACTGACGCGCATGAGTCGCCGCACGGTGGGATTTATACTGGCCATACCATACCAGCCTGAAAAGGTCCAACGCAACGCAACGGCAAACTCTCGCTATAGCCGATGTGGCGCAATAGCAATCACATCTTGGATACATTACGTGATACATTAGTCACGAGAGAAACGTTGGAAATGTAAATTCATTAATCTTCACCGTGAACTGAAAATGTAGCAATATCTGCATTCAATCGTGCGTACCCGCGAAAAAGTCGCAGTGGGGTACGCCACAATGGGGTGTATGGCATATGACTGCATTTTTGTACGGTATGTCATTTTGAGACGCAAAAGATTTGGTTGGTTTTTGACAGATTCACCTCGCGGCATGCGTATGATGCTCGCAGTGTCACTGTCCCATTTTACAGCAGATGTCGCTTTGAGCATTTTGCGATGTACAGATGCTATTTGTTAACTATGCAATTTCAACTTAACGCGGAACGCGCTCTCCCTCGCAGTGAGACCCTGTACAGCCAGGCGAAGATTTCTAAGATTATGTGTTCATCTAAGTAACTTATTCCTATCTAATATTATCACAGATTTCTACTGAGTCCGTGGGTATCCGCATCGCGGAGAATGATAACCGCTTTCGTTACTTTTGGAAGTCCCGAAAAACCTAAAATCCCGCTCACTATACCCACATGCACGCGCCGGCCCTTAGCGAGATTTGTGGTTGGCCGTTCAGACTGTACGAAATGATGTTGAAAGATAACACATATGACATAATATTTTGGTAAACGGTTCCCTCATCCGCTGTGCATGCTTGCTTGCAAGCGAGCGCGCGGATGAGGGACGAAACCCTAGCGGAAACGTGGACGCGGTGGACATCCGCGTTTTTGCTAGGGTTGACAGCGCGCTGTCAGATGCTAAAAAAGTGTTTGCTATGCGTATATGATATGCGCGGTACGCTTGTGCTATGCATGATGCTTTCATGCGGTGCGTATGTCGAGCCTTTCACTCGATGCGTGCCCAATGACCCCCTCCCTTGCGCGGCGTCCCAGATCCCATAATGTGCACGGATCTCGCGCGCGCAAAAAATATGTTGTTCCTAACACGCCCAACAATAAGTATGCTAAGTTTCGATGCTTGAGGTCTCTCTCTCAGACCTCTACCTCACGCTGCTGGAAAGTGACTTACGGGGTCACGTAAGTCACTGTGAGGGAGACGTCTGAGAGAAAACACCTGAGCGGACAGAGGTTTGTTCGACGTGCGTGAGCACGTGACGGAGCGGAGGCTAGACACGTCATCATACCACGGATATACGAATGGAAAATATAAAAATTAAATTTCACCAACCAATATTTTGGTGAATATAAACCTTTAGTATATACACTACATCACGGCCAGATTATTGGCTGGGAAAAAATGATTCCCGCAAGACTTTTGGTTATTGGTCATCCAGACCACAGGCTAACATGACCTGGAAGCTATCTTCCTGGAATCGTAAAATGTTTATAAATATATATGGTATTTTGTCTATTGTACGATTTATACTCATGGCAAAATGTTATGTTATGAGGACTGAGAGTGTCACTCGACTGTCACAAGAGAGGGAAATCAGATTTCAACTTGAATTGTCCAGTGTGCCACACACTCATACGCGTGAATATATGTCGCGTGCGTCACGCATGAGTCATTGTCAAAAATCTTCCCAAAAATGACCCATGTCACAATTCTTCCCAAATGGCTCTAAAATTCTTCCCCAAAAAGACTTTTTCCATTGATATCTCCAGCCGTGTCGACAGGAAGCTCACGTAAAAATCGTCGGGCGTCCTCCACGTCACCAGCTGCTATCATCCGTTTTGCTGTGTCAGGCAAAGCACGCACGTATACCGTCGCCCCATGCACCGATTCTCCTGCCTGCCCAAATGCATCGCTGGTAGTCGCCATGTGCTTGAAGGGCAACCACTTATTCATGTAATCCATAATGATAAAAGCCTCCGTATATCCCATCAAGGCTATTTCCAATCCAGGAGCAGAGTTCTGGTGAATGGTCCTGACACGATGAGAAACGTATTTGGAAAAATGTGCCTCGCACTCCTCCAAAGCGAAGGTGAGACGGTCTACATCGGCCGGTTTTAAAACACTCAAGTTGACTGCACTCGCCAAAAGAAGTTGCAGGTCCTTGAAAAAGTGTACCGCTAAGTTGCAATCACCACATAACATAGAATGCTCGTGAGAACAGGCGCTCTGAAAACGAGGATCACCCGAACTTGACAAGGCGTATCGAATACAATGCGTGGCACACGGTGAATCTAATTGAGCGTGGACGTTAAAATCTGTCCTGAAGTAGGTGCTTATCCTGTTGAGCATGGCAAGAAGAGAAGCCCTGAGTCCGTGAATAGCCTGGAGTCCAAAAGAAGTTACCCCATGAGAGGTTGCTAGTGGGATACAAATCTGGCCGGCAGTGTTGTTGCTGGATAACTTGGCCACGTGATCACAAAGAGAGTCAGTCACCGAAATAATAGAGATCTCGATAGCTTCAAAGTTTTCGGTACCGTAAAACAGGTCCTGGTGGCAGACACAGGTCCGAGCCGTCTTATTGATATATTCACCATTGTAAAAAATCTTCTCAAAAGCAGAAGGAGAAATAGGCTTGTCAACTCCTAGGAGTTTGCACTCCCTAAAGTATTTACGCATTAAGTCTTGCACGCCTTCCTGAAGCTGCCATTTCTCAACGGTCTTAGTCTTATCTGCTCTAGTATAGGCGACTGTGGTCACAACATCATCTCGAGATCTGAACTCACGAAAATGCAACAGGGTCTGAACAGGAACGCGGGACTTGTAGAGCCGTTTTTCTTTTTTCTCTTCATACGCCCCACCGCCGTTGTGAGCAGCATGCAGCCGTGCGTTCAACACTGCTCGGTCACAACACTGAAACAATTCTTGGATCACAGCATAAGGAAAATGTGGGGCAACCAGGCTCAGCAATTGCACCGCACGCTGCTTCGCGGCCCTCCTTGCATCAGGGTGCAGAGCACTCTTTCCCTCAGCAACAGCACTCATATAAGAAGATATCATCCCCGCAAAGAAAGGAGAATCCAATAGAAAAGTAGATAAGTCAAGGTGCGGCCAAAGGAACTTTTGCTGAAAGGTATTGGAGTTTATCACACTCCGCAATACGCCTGCAAGCAAACCACTTTCCGCGTCAACGAAGGGGAACCAAAACTCGGGAGAACTCAATAGCAGGGCCAACGCACCTTCCGGGTCTTTTGGATGCACAACTTGTAATACCGGTTTCAGGAAGGCCATGAAAGTTCTATTAACATCTGAAGTCCTCCTATCACCCATCTCCGAAACGTTGGCGGTGAAGTTGGTGTTGGGAAGGGCGCCACTTTCCAACTCAAATAAAGCCGCAAGTTCACTGGCGGTGACACGTTCAGAGGGCTCGCTCGGAGTCAGAAGAGCTTGCACGCGTGGGTGCTTCCAAGCATACTTCTCGGGTCCACTGACTTCGACTTTTCTGCCGCGGATCATAGACAGAGCTTTGCGCCAAACACCCGCAGACTCTCCAACAAAACGGGTAGACATGTATGACATACGAGCTGAGGAGGGATGAAACTCGGGACGGCTTGAGTCAAGAGGCAAGCTGTTAATTAAGTCAGCAGGTGCATGAACTCAATAGAAAAAGACCGGACTTGTGTGTCGTTCTTGCCACGCACAAGCTGAATGCGACCAACTGCCAACACAGGCACGCCATGCCAGTTCAAAGAACGCTCCATATGGTATTTAGTAGGGATAACTGCCACCTTTCGAGGTTCCAGTTTTTCGCCTACCGCCTTTCCATCATACTCGCACTCGAAAACTGAGAAATTGCCGGACTGGTTGCTCCCCTCACCAACTATTTCAAGAAGTGGATCAATCACAGTCACGACTGGTGACGTTGAGTTCCTACTCAATACACCCGTGACACGACGCCTCCACGCTCCAGAAAAATACATATCTGTAGCGGCTTCGATATCATAGTGAGCGCACTCTAAGATCTGAAGAGCAAGACTCGCAGGAATGTTTGCCAACTCTGAAAGCTGTTGAGTGCTTTGTGCTTCTCTCTCATGCTGCAAGTTTGCGTGGCGTGGTAAGCCAAGCACGAGATACAAGGCTTGCGAAGAAAATATTATTGTGGCGAAAACGGCGAAGAGAATACTTAAAACGTAAAGTAGAACAACCATCGAGAATCCGGCTGGAGAGTCAGGGTTATAATGTTCCCGCTCTCCCCGTGTTGGTAACGCACTTGTAACTCAAAAGCTAATTCGGTAGATAATTCGCAAGGATATCTTTCGCTACAGAGACATCCAAGGCAAAAAAAATAGATGGGGTTGAAGGGCTACTCAATCCGCATCGACTGTGCGTTTCAGATGTGGTATGCGAGTGAGTGGTGGGAGACGGGTGATGATCAAGGAAACGGGGGTATATAGGTAACCGGGATAGCTTGGCCTACGAAAACCCATAAAACACACGCATTCCTGGCAGCTACAAGCAGTGGAGCTCTTCAGGGGACATTATTACACATTAAAAAACAACATTTTCAAGTACTGCTGTCCATTTACGTTGTGTAATGTGCTTTTCACGCTGGATTTAACCCAAAAACCCTGGCATGAAACCCGCGGCTGGCCTCCGTTGCATCTGGATCCGTCATACTTTCGAATGACCGTTTGTACGGTTTACGCCCTCCCGAATCTGGAATTCACGGCCGTGAATATTAAATTCACGGCCGTGAATATTTCACTGCACGTATATACCCCACACTGTTTGCGAGTAATTTAGATTGGGAAAACATTTTTCAACGTTCGTAATGCACAAAGATATATCATTTAGACTCTTAGGTAGGAGTTTTTTGAGCTCTTGACTGAGCCGTGGCCGCATCAGCTCAGTTTGCAGTCGCGACTGCGAGCTAAGCTGAGAGGCCCTTATAACTTTCATGCACATCGCATCAAAAATCAAACAGCGGAGGGGTTCTCGTGCGTTCTAGCGCACGATACTTGGCACCAATATTGCTAACAGCAATATTGGTGCACCCTCAAACGCACAACCTCTGATGTAAGCTATGCGCAAAACGCGTGCTACACATCATGGGTTTGAGTACATGCAAACCCAAACCCAAACATGCCAAACAGCAAAGGGCTTCCCGTGAGTTCCAGCGCCCGAAACTTTGCAAAAGTATTACTAAGATATATATCTTTTAGTTGCCAAAGGCCCAAGGCCTCAAAAGCCTTGTGCACGAAGCCATCAATTTATTTCTTTGGAGATTTATTGGGTTTGTGTTCGAGTTTACCCAAACCCAATACATGCCAAACTGAAAAGCAATTCCCGTGCGTTATAGCGCGCGAAACTATGCACAAATATTTACAAGACAAATCTTTCAGTTCTCAGAAGCACAAGGTTTGAGATAACTTGTTGGCAAAACCATCAATTTATTTCTTTGGCAGATCTATTGGGCTTACAAGAAACTTGAAGCCTTGAGCTTCAAGTGACCTGAAGATATGTATCTTGGCAGTATTTCTGCCAAGTTTCGCGTTCTAGGACGCACGGGAAGCCCTCGGCTATTTGGCATCTTTGGGTTTGGGTGTCACGTTCGAACCCAAACCCAAAACATCTGCCTTAGAAATAAATTGCGCGTTGGGCGCACAAGTAACTTGACGCCTTGAGCTTCAGGTAACTTAAAGATATGTATCTTGGAAGTATGTGTGCCAAGTTTCGTGCGCTAGGACGCACGGGAAGCCCTCGGCTGTTTGGCATCTTTGGGTTTGGGTACGTTCGAACCCAAACCCAAAGGCAAAGGCATAGGACAGTTTCGTAGATTCTGTCCCGATGCCTTCGCTTTGCAACCTCGCATGCTAACTCATATTATAATGCATATTCAACATTCAAGCGTTGGATACCCCACGCCAACGGGAAGCGCTCGGCTGATTTGTTATTTGGGTATGCGCACCCAAATGACATAAAACGCGTTTCAAAGATGCGTGGCCGATGCCTTCGTGCTCAAGTGTATATTTCATATGAAATATGCCATGGAATAAATGTGAATATCCCGCACAAACGGGAAGCGCTCGGCTGTTTTGTAATTTTAGGGTGCACCCAAAATACCAAACGCATCTTTGAAACTTCCGAGTTTCAAAGATGCTTCCCGGTCGCGTGCAGCGGTAAAGGGCAAGGCAAAGGGTTTATGATATATAATAAGTAGGAATAGTTTTTAGAAGCAATAGAATATTTTTCATATATATATACTTCTGAAAACTATTCCCCATGGCACCATGCAACCTGCCTTCCCAGCATGCATGCTGCCCTCGGCTCCGCTCGGCAGCATGCAATGTGTTGATGTGATTTCGCCGGAAATTTCCGGCGAAGAGACGATGACGACCTGTCTCAGGTCTGATGACCTCTCGATCGCGCGGAACCAGTTCCCACTTCGTGTCCAATATGTATATCGTTTACCATTTAATTCCATTTAACCCCTATGGAGCGGTTTGTACCGTATACGGTACAACTACTTCAAACTCTAAGCTTGGATTCATTTCTCAGCCCGATAGCACTTGTCGGAATCGGCCATATAAGCTTTGCACACCCGTTGCAATAGGTATATCTAATGCTCAACAATTTATTCTACACATATACTTAGTATATATATCTCACCCAAGGGCAATTTTGTTGTAGTGAACATTAATGGCCAGTCCCATCGGGAATTTCCCGGGAAAACGGGAATTCCCGATGGGAATGCCATACTTACGAGTCGATGATGGAAACACCGAAATGCTTCCAGTATAATTATAATCAGATCTGATGACATAGCGCTAAGGCGTAGGGCGCTATGTGGTGGACTTTGCACCTTGAGCATGCAGGTTCGAGTCCCGTCTGGATCTCGTCGGGAGGTTGTTGCCCGATATAATTATATTGTCTGATCATCAATATAATTATACTGGAAGCATTTCGGTGTTTCCATCATAACTCTAGAACCGCGGAGGCGGCACTGTGGAGGCGGTCGAGTGCACTCACCAGATCTGATGACATAGCGCTAAGGCGTAGGGCGCTATGTGGTGGACTTTGCACCTTGAGCATGCAGGTTCGAGTCCCGTCTGGATCTCGTCGGGAGGTTGTTGCCCGATATAATTATATTGTCTGATCATCAATATAATTATACTGGAAGCATTTCGGTGTTTCCATCAGTCGAACGGGAATTTTGCGTGTTCCCGTCACCATAAAGCGAGACTTCCGGGAATTCTGAGGTGTTCCCGTCATCATTGAATTGTTGATTTAAAATTCATTAAAACAAATATTAAATTCCCGTTTCTGAAACGAGAATTCTCGTACTTAAGTTTGAAATACTTCACCGTAGGTTTCGTTTCACACAGGGGGGGGGATAGTTTTCAAACAAAAAAAATAATATATAAATATGTATATATAAAATTCCCACTGGGAATTCCCGTTTTCTATTTTTCATGTGTTCTATATGGAAGTTCCCATTCCCATTCCCGGTAGCCCCTCCCCCTGCGAAACGAAACCTAAGTTTTTTTTTCGTTAAGATTCATTGAAAAAAAGTGAAAAATGGAAAACCCCAAAACTCAGGTTTCGTTTCACAGGGGGGTACTGGGAATGGGAATGGGAACTTCCATATAGAACTCATGGAATCTGCAAAACGGGAATTCCCAGTGAGAATTTTGGTGTTTTTTTTTGTTTTTTTTTTTTTTTTTTTTTTTTTTTTTTTTTTTT
>LGRX02004697.1:52500-58543 GCA_001247695.2 Cymbomonas tetramitiformis | reverse complement strand
TATTGTATGGTAACATGACAATTTTCTAGCTACGCTTAATCATACGCGTTTGCACTCGAAGTTTCTCTTGTTCACAAATTCACAGATCGGCAGACCCTTCGATAGCGGTAAAACTGCTATTCTGACGGCGGTTTGGACTTTACCGGCGTCTTCCTCGCGGAAATCTACCCCATTTAAGTATTTTCATCACTTCATTTGGTTAACTTTCGAGAAGATGGGTGATCTCTTCGCGACCCTATCTTTTTGACGACAGTTTTTTTCAGTTTGCATTGCGAACGTGGCATTAGCTCAAACAGAGCGCCAAACTGCGGTTTGGAGGTCTCGGTTAAAACCCGGGATGCCACACGCAATAGAAGAGTGTTCAACGACACTCGTTTACTTACCTTCTCCTTTTTGAAAGATTCGCAGGTTTTCAGACCCTTCGATAGCGGGAAAACCGCTATTTTCGCGACTATTTTGACAGCGCCTGAAAATGGTTTTCAGGGCCTGAAAACTCATTTTCAGGGCCTGAAAATGGGTTTCAGGGTCTGAAAATGGTTTTCAGGGCCTAAAAACTCGTTTTCAGGGCCTAAAAACTCGTTTTCAGGGCCTGAAAATGGTTTTCAGGGCCTGAAAATGGTGTCCAGGGCCTGAAAATGGTGTCCAGGGCCTGAAAATGGTTCTCAGGGCCTGAAAATGGTTTTAAGGCCCTGAAAATGGTTTTAAGGCCCTGCAAACTCGTTTTCAGGGCCTGAAAATGAATTTTCAGGCCCTGAAAATGCCTTATGTGAATTTTCAGGGCTTGGAACACTGTAAAATTTTCAGGCCCTGAAAATCATTTTCAGGGGGCAAGATGAGGACATGAGAATATAATTCTAAACTTTATATAACACGAAAAGTGAATAATATTTTCAGGCCCTGAAAACCATTTTCAGGGGGCATCTTAAGAGTGTGAATTCGAAATTTTCAGGCCCTGAAAATTGGTGTAAAAATTATATTATCCATAAAGTTTTTTCTAAGGTGTATAACTAGCCTAGTATAAAACAAGTTCAGACCCTGAAAGTGATTTTCAGGCCCTGAAAACCATTTTCAGGCCCTGAAAACCATTTTCAGGGAGCAATTTTTCAGGGGGCACAAACAAAAATCAGGGGGCAATCGTAAGTAGCCCCCCATCTGCCGGATTTACTCCCTTATGGCGCCGGTATTGCATATTTAGGACGCGTCTAACGTACTAACGGTATCGTATCGTTGTGCACAGTTGGAATGCACAGATGCGACTGCGAAACAAGCAGTACCGGAACGCGGTTTGTGCAAGGGAGGGCAAAGCTGAGCACATACGCGATCCCCCATTTGGAGCGTACGCGGATCCTACGGAATGGTTGGGCCGAAAGTTCACCAAGTACGATATGTTGCTCATGATGACGCGGGGCCGACACCAGTTTGATATAGCTTCACGCACGTCAAGATCGGCGACGCTGATTACCGCAAGGCTACGACCGATCGGAACAAGCGCACCGTACACAGCTACTTTCGCACTTTCTTCGCGAGTGGGGAAGTGGACGAGCACGGTGAGCCAAAAAACGCGGCAAGGTGAGGAAGGGGCACGCAATATTCTACCGTTAACATGTCTTTAGGATGTCGTTATGACTCGATTAGGATGCGCATAATGTGTCAACGACATACTAAATTAGCTGTTTACACAATCATGGGCTTGGCGATATGCAGGCACAGCCGTATTACGAGAATATTGCGGGTCGAGACTGCAGGAAAGGTCTACATCTTACTAAAATGCGATTGGTTCGCTAAGCCGACCGACGAACAGATCAAGGAGTACCGTCGACGTCACTCCATTCTCGGCCCGGATAACTTGACCAAGACGGTCTATACCTTCGACCCGCACGTAGACCGTGCGGCCTTTGACAACATGGAGCCATTCATATTAGCCAATAGAGTAGAACAGCAGGTTGTTATTGTACCACATCCGTGCATGGAGAGCGCGGTCATTCTCGACCCAACGGCCGACTTCTTTGAGGGATCAAGGCCATAGGACGACGACGAGGTCGATGTATGAGACATGAATCGCTGCTAGTTTGTTTTTTGCTTGCCACATGCCATGCAGGCAGTTGCAAATTGTGACCTTGGTAACGACCCCTGCAGTAGTACAACTAACACATACTTTATAAGGCGCAGTGCCGCTAGAGTGCCATTAGCGTACTAGCATTGCCTACATGCATCCTAACTACGTCCTGACGCCAACCTCCTAATGACATCCTAGAGGCATGCTAACGCCATCCTAACGTCCCTACAGTACCTTTCTGAGAAACTCCGCCCGCGTACTACTTTCCCCGAATCCCACCATACTCCGCGGAATAAACTTCCCTTGGCCTTCTAGTCACCATAAAACGACGTCTCAGTGATCTACACACCCACACGTGCCCCACCACTCACCCCTGCTCCAGTTGGTGCCAACGCATACTTAAGGCGCAGTGCCGTTAGGACACCTGTAGTACGCGCATCTTAACAGGCCAATATGGCGTTAGTATGCATGCATTATACTATACTACCGGCATACTAACGCCCATACGTACTAACCGGCCTTTACTATGCCTTTAGTACGTACACCTTTAGTACACATACTACAATTTCCTAGGACCGTAGGGAAGGATCGTTCGGTCGACGGTCCGATCGTTCGGTCGACGGTCCGATCGGGCGGTCGAAAAATGGTCGATGGAGGACTAGCGTATCTTCCAAAGGCTTTTGACAAGGCTGCAGATCAAAAATTTCCATGTCGAACCTTTTTGGGCAGTCTTGACAGTGTTCCGATGACGATGCCGTTTCGTCCCTCCACCTTTTTTTTTGTGAAATCGTTCTTTGCCCCTTTAAGGGAATATGCAAAATGCACGGAGGTTTTTATAAGATTCTCTTTTTTTGCCTGCGACAAAAAGATTTTCTTGCGACAGCGACAAAAAACCCACATATGCGACAAAAATGACCGTGTTCCAGGAGACAGACGTGTACCCAGCTGAAACGGGCTTCATGCTGGAACCGCTGACCATGGAGCGCGACGAAGCCTTCACGGTGTTGCACAACGGCGAAGTCGACATGGACGCCGCCTGGCGTCTGCTGTTTTACTTTCTTCGGCAGAAGTTCGCCAGCCCCTCCGCCACAGCAGCGCAGAAGTCCCTGGAGAAGCTGGACATGATGCAAGGAGAAGACCCCGGCGGTTTGGCAGGGAGAATCAGCACGCTGGTTAAACGAGTCAGCTGAGCAAGGCCAGTTGACAAGCCGGCCCCCATGGACAACAACGCCGCCAGCACCTATCTTCTCAATGCCCTGCCCCCGCACTTCGCTGGCGTAGTACGTGAGAGACTGGCCTTGACCCTTGGCGGCCACGAGGAGTACACCTTGGAACAGGTGACGGAGGTCTCCCAGCAGGCGTTCAACGACCTAAAAGCGTTCCATGAAAGGCTGCTCAGAAACTCCCTCGACAACCGCAACCTGCATGGGAACGTTTAGTCGTTCAGGGAGGATCCCACCAAACTCGCACTCGCAGAACTCGTGGACCTGACGCACACCAACCCCTCCAAAAAGGCCACGCCCAAACCACCGTCAGCTCCCAAAGCAAGTGGTCCAGCGCCTGCCCGACCTGGAGCGCGAGCAACTCCTGCGACACAAGGAGGACACTTGCCTATTACCCGCTTAAGCCACCTTAACTTAAAGGGCTCGTGGGGGCTTCTTCGGCGGTGCTTTCAAAATTTGGAGACCTGTGTCGTCAAGATCTTGAGCTGCTCTTTCTGCAGTGTCTTATCAAAAGTTTGATCTGAGTTCATCTTGACCCTCAAAATATCGGTTGAAGTAGGGTGGGTATTTACCAATTTTCCTTAAGATGGCTTAAGCCACCTTAAGCTAATTAGCTCACCGGCGGCTTCCTCGAAGACGCTTTCAAAATTTGGAGACCCATGTTGTCAAGATCTCGAGCTGCTCTTTCTGCAGTGTCTTGCCAAAAGTTTGATCCGATGGCTACTATCCCGAGATCCTTGTGGGAGGACCTAGAACGCTCTAGATCCTCCCACAAGGATCACTTTTTCAATAATTTATTTGGGCGCCCCACGAGCTTTCTACAAGTCAACACCAAGGAATACTTTCCACATGGGACCTATATTAAGTAGTGTGGTGCGTGGTTTGACGAGAATCCATCATATATACTCCTAGCTAATGCATTTATAGCATGCCCCAACCAAATTTTGAACGGCTACGCTTTTTAAAGCTTCAAAACCGGGGTGTCTCTTCCATATTTTTTGGTCAATCGTATGTCGATCCTTTTCCACCATAGACGTGATATATCTCAAGGTATGCATGTATATTAATCATATTCGGGTCGAAATACGACTTGGATAGTGTATATTGGACACATCACACGAACGCGGTAACATGGGTGAGATATACACATTCCTTAAGTATGGGGATAATTTCGCATTTTGGGCGTAAGTCTTGGTCCATTTTAAGCTTTGAGGCTAGATCTTTGCTTTGGTGAGCACTTTAGTACTTTATTATGACTTCAAAGTCTCCCTGGGATTTTTGGGGGATTTTTTGAACGGTTTGAACTGCCGCTAGAGGTTCTAGAATGCAATTTTCAGATCCTAATTATGATGGAAATATTGAATTTCGACGGTACTACACCATGGCATGCGCATATGCGGCGATTAATCCGGCTAGTATTATATTAAAGGGCTTACACAATTAGTTTTGGTCATACCCTCGAGGGTTAACAACATACGCACCAACCCGAGCTCGTGTAGCAAGGCCTAGAGTTGTCGGTACCATAGATCCTTGTGGTAGGATCTAGCATTTTAATTAAAATTCTGTGAAAGCACCCACCCAAACCACTCTAAGATTAAAGGTTAAAACATCGACATTTCAAGCAAAAAAATGTTATAGATAATTCAAAAGGGTCATAGATATCGCCCCAAAGCATATGCCGGGCCACTATATACGATATGCAAGGTCGCCATGCTCATTTGCGCTAGATCCTTGTGGGAGGATCTGGATTAAGGATAGTAGCCACCGAGGTCATCTTGACCCTCAAAATCTCGGTTGAAGTAGCACGGGTATGCAAAAACCGGGAAAATCGCTCAAATTTTACTAAATGTTGCACCCTCTTGGATACTTCCCAAAATTGCTCACCGGGAACTTGGGCTCGCCTAATAGTGCACATAGTGTCTAAAAGAAGACAATGTCGCCGTAATTTTGAGCTAATAAAATCTAGCTTCCGGTACCGATAGCTCCCGTAATAATTGAAAACGTTAAGGTGGCTTAAGCCACCCTAAATCGCTGTTAGGGTGGCTTAAGCCACCCGAAGGGTAATAGCCACACTTGAACGAGGCGGGCAAGAAATTGCTCAGCCAGATTTCTGGCAGCAACCCCAACGCATCATTCAGCACAGCCACTACGCTGGAAGGTGGGGCGGAGGTGTGCGCACAAAATCTGGGAGGACCAGATGCGGACCCGCTCAAGGAAGCTCCGCAATTGCGCGGAGCATCCGAGGCCGAGAGGCTTGTATCCATCAATACGCGGTGCGCAAGCTTAGCTTGAACATCGGGGTGGAAACCGACCGGACTTTGTCCTTGGCCCTTGGGTCAAGGACGGTCTGGCCCGGTCCGCATTGAAGCCTGGCGCGTGGGAAGCCGCTGGTTAGCTACCTTCGGGTAACTACCCTTGCATCGCTTCCGGATCATGCGTCCGAGCTAGGAGGACCTACAGAAGGGCCTTGAGAAAGGGGACTCAGCGCCGGGGCTCTCCTACCCTGGAGACCCATGGGGCGGTCCGGAAAAGTCCTATTAAGGTAATCCACGTCGGCTCGGGAGGGCGGGCTTTTAACGTTTAGGAGTGTTCGGGTCCCCTCGGGGAACCGGACAACCTTGAAAGGAAGCTACCTGGTTGATCCTGCCAGTAGGCATATGCTTGTCTCAAAGATTAAGCCATGCATGTCTAAGTATACGCTGCTTATACTGTGAAACTGCGAATGGCTCATTAAATCAGTTATAGTTTATTTGATGGTACCTAC
>LGRX02004697.1:0-50000 GCA_001247695.2 Cymbomonas tetramitiformis | reverse complement strand
ATATCTTGGCTCTCGCAACGATGAAGAACGCAGCGAAATGCGATACGTAGTGTGAATTGCAGAATTCCGTGAATCATCGAATCTTTGAATGCAAATTCTGCCATTTGTCACTGCTAAGATTCCACCACAGGACTCTGCCATGCCACATCAGCGGCAACACGACCTTGTACGAAAGGTGAATCGAACAAGGTGGGATGCCGCGAACACTTTTGCACTGCCGCAACCTACTGATCGTGAACCACGACCGCTTCAAGAAAGATTTGCCTCCTCTTACGAAAGTCGAGTTCGACAAGAAGTACGGAGCAAGCAACACCCCCACGCAGCATGTGGGGCAACCTCCCACATCAGGCACGTACAACACGGTCCCCCCCCGCCTGCCGAGTCCCACCATGTCGCCAGCAACAACGAAGGCTACATCATCCCGCACTTCCACTCTTATTCCTTTCAGGCAGAAAACACACCGCAGTTCCAGCGCAGTACTGCCGAAACCAGCCCACCAACGCCTGCCAGTCCCAATGGGTCGCCATACTCCCCTGTCATCAGTCCAGGATATACGTACCTTCAACAGCCCTCCATACTCCGACACCAGCTCAGAGTATGCCCCTACCAGTCCACCGTACTCCCCAAACAGCCCGCCGTACTCGCCTCACAGCCCCACCAGCAGCGAGGACGAGGCCACCATACTGTAACGGGCTATTACTACCCACCGGCTCGTCCCGCGAAGATGCAAAAGCGGGAACCAGCCATGAGCAGGGCGGAGCAAATTCAGATTGAGCACGCCGCAATGTCCTTAGCCATCATGAACCACGTTCCCTCGGGGGATGTTCACGCCACCTGGTCCATCGCCTACTCAGCCATCCTGCTGTTTCTCCCCAGCTATCCACGAGACAAAAGATGTAAGGATGTCGAATTACCGGTAATTTGAAAATGGGGGCTGGTATTACCGGGTACTGTAATTTACCGGTAATACTTTTGTCTATTACCCGGTGGTTGGGTGGGCCCAACTTAAGAGCCATTTAAGTTGGGTGCACCCACCTTACCCTTTGGTGGGATTATTGGGAGTTGTCGTTACCGGATTCTGGTTTTTATTAGCTCAAAATGACGGGTAGATGTCCTCTTTACACACGCATCTACACTATTGAGTGAATCTTATCCGTGAGCAATTTTGGGAAGTATGAGGGGTAGGGAAAAGTTGTAAAATTTCCAAGTGATTTTGGGGTTTAACCTACCCATGCTACTCAACCGAGATTTTGAGGGTCAAGATGACCTCGGATGAAACTTTGACAAGACACTGCAGAAAGAGCAACTCGAGAACTTGATGACATAGGTCTCCGAATTTCCAAAGGACCTTCGAGTGTCACGGGGAGTCCCTTATATTGCCCAAGTTCTTAGGTATTGTGCACCCAACCTAAGAGAAATCCGGATTATTTCAGCACATACCCTATATTGAAACGGCCTCATTATATCCCGCAATCTTGGATTATAGTAGAGGTATAATGCATACACATTGTTCAAAGGGAACATAGTAGCCCATGGCCTAGCATTGTTTTTGGCACTATAAGTCGGATATTCGAGGGGTTATTGACGTTTGAAATATGGTTCTTAGGTTGGGTGCACCCAACTTAGTGTCGGGTAATAGACACTTTGGCTGGTATTATCACAGTATTATTACCGCCTGCAAGAAATGACTCGACTTTCGCCCCCGGGCTCCAAATTCGTTTTTTTCAGTTCATGTGGGTTTGTGTTGACCATTGAAATCGTGTGGGCACATGAGATTGCGTATGCTACCACGAACATGCATACGGTAGAGCATTACATTTTTCCAGAACTGCAGACAGCGTCCTCACCCTAGCCCGCGTTAATATTACATGCTCATCACTATGAGTTGTCAGAATATATATCCTTCCCACACATCCACGACTTACACAAATTACACATGATAGCAATGAAAGTGTGTGAAAGAAATACACATGCACAATTAATGTCGCACAATAGCAGTTTCCATCATGGCAGGGCCAACAGTTCAAAGTTAATCAGAGGAGTTTTAGGGTTTGGCATACGGTGAACAGTGCCTGAGGCGTCCTTCCAGTCGAAGCATGTCTCATTCGAAGAGAGAGAGAGAGAGGGAGATGTTTGACAAATGTTGGTTTTAGGGCACGCCCTGCGAATCGGCGACGTACACACCACGTGCAACCCCATCCATGACGATCGAGGGTTGCCCCTGTGCTGCATGACGCATCGCACAGACACCGTCTTCTGGCAGCACGCCACCTCTGCATTCGACACCAATGACGGCTGTGACGACGCGATGGCATCCCCTGAGCAACCCATCATACCAGTATATATGGCGCGCAACATGGTGAACCACCAAGTCATCCCAGCCACGTTCCGTCGCCTGACACCACAGGAAGGCGTGGACGACACGGCCGGCAACGACAAAGCAGTAAGGGGTCGAAACCCTGACGACGCAAACACGACCCCTTCCCTCGTCTTAATCAACAACAACGACTGGATCGAAGAGGATCACGAGGAGGCCGGCCTGAGCCTGTCCGCGTCGGTAGATGAGCATATCTCACAACATTAGTACTTCGTATAAATAACACTAGGCCATCATAACGGTCCAAGTGGCATACAAATTAACACTTTTGTCTGATCTTAACACTTGGCAAGCGTATGAGGGTGCGTGCCACTTTTACACATGTTCATCTAACTTCGCGGGAGTACTAATAAGCTAGGCACGATTGCCCATCTTCGGTAACAAGCGTGTCGTCTCAAGCACATCTAGAAAGGTAGGGTTGAAGCGCAACATCTTTGTCGTGCAAGGAAGTGTGCGGTTGAAGTATGGCCATAGGTCATCACCATGTTAGTACGAGTGTATGTAAGTACGTCATAGCAAAATACGAAGTTCATGGACGGGATAAAATGTCAACGTGACCTGTAGGGCTGTTCCATTATTGTCCTATGGGGGTGTAAGGCACTTCATTTTTGTCCGGAGAGGGAGGAGGTGGGAGTGACCTGGTGGCCCTTGCTGCTTGCTTAACAACGTATTTTGACCTCAAATGTCAGGTGGGAGGATGCTGCTGCGCCACCCCACGCAAGACAAAAAAATGGAACATCCCGTAGGACCCCGCAACCACATTCATATCATGTGTATGTAAGGTGAGAGATAACCAACAAACGATGATGTCATTGCAACCCGCAGTTGCACGCGACTTTAGAGCTTCACCGCCCCTTCATCATCGATCGCATCATAGTTCATTCTTCGCAAAAGCTCGCTGCACGCATTTTTTGATATAAAACAACAAACCGATTCAACTTACCTACACGCTTCCAAGCGCAATGTTCTTGAAAATTTATAAAACAAAGCCAATATTGATCAGCAACAAAGTTCCTCCACTACTGTACCGCCTTTATTAATGCTTTCAGCTTGATGCTTCGAAGGCTCCTTCGTTCGTTCCGTGCGTCCTTGTTATTAGCAAAACTACGTTATTGTTACCCTTCGGTGTAATTCTAGGATAACACAATGAGGCACACCGGCAGGCAGCGTTTTAACACCCACCGGCATATAACCTTCAACATACGGTAGACCGCCGACACACACATATCTTGCAAGGACACTCAATCCATGACCACGAGCATACGATGAGGCAAACCGGCGGGCAGCGTTTTCACACCCACCGGCATATCCTTCAGCAGATCGTAGACCACCGACATACACATATCTTGCAAAGACACTCCATCCATGAATACGAGAACACAATGAGGCATGCCGGCAGGCAGCATTTTCACACCCACTGGCATATCCTTTATCAACATAAGGTAGACAACCGACATTCGCATATCTTGCATGGACACTCCATGACCACGAGGACACAATGCGGCACACCGGTGGGCAGCGTTTTCACACTCACCGGCATAGCCTTCAACATAAGGTACGTAGACCATCGACATACACATATCTTGCATGGACACTCTATGTATATGACCACGAGGACACAATGCGGCACACCGGTAGGCAGCGTTTTCACACCCACCGACATAACCTTCAACATACGGTACGTAGACCATCGGCATACACATATATTGCATGGACACTCTATGCACATGACCACGAGGACACAATGCGGCACACCGGTAGGCAGCGTTTTCACACCCACCGACATAACCTTCAACATACGGTACGTAGACCATCGACATACACACATATTGCATGGACACTCTATGCATATGACCGCGAGGACACAATAAGGCACACCGGTAGGCAGCGTTTTCACACTCACCGGCATAATCTTCAGCATACGGTACGTAGACCATCGACATACACATATATTGCATGGACACTCTATGTATATGACCACGAGGACACAATAATGCGGCACACCGGCGGGCAGCGGTTTCACACCCACCGGCATAACCTTCAACATACGGTACGCAGACCATCGGCATACACACATATTGCATGGACACTCTATGCACATGACCACGAGGACACAATGAGGCACACCGGTAGCTAGGCAGCGTTTTCACACTCACCGGCATATCCTTCAACATACGGTACGTAGACCATCGACATACACATATATTGCATGGACACTCTATGCATTTGACCACGAGGACACAATGCGGCACACCGGTAGGCAGCGTTTTCACACCCACCGGCATAACCTTCAACATAAGGTAAACCATCGACATATATATACATATCTTGCATGGGCTGCGCACGTTTTGCTCCTTGGGGGGAGGGGCCGGCACAGCACACTTAATTGCCTCCCTCCCCAGCCCCCCCGACTCCGACTTTCGGTCATGGGGGATTCGGTACCTCCCCCCCAGACCTCGATATTTTGCATCGGAAGGTTTTGACCCTCCCCCCTAGACCTCAATACTTTGCCACGCACGGATACCACCATCTCGCGCGCGGGGGCGGGAGTGCCCCACGCGCGGATACCACCATCACGCGCGCGGGGGCGGGAGTGCCCCACGCGCGGATGCCACCGATCACGCGCGCGGGGAGCGGGAGTGCCCCACGCGCGGATGCCACCGATCACGCGCGCGGGGAGCGGGAGTGCCCCACGCGCGGATACCACCATCACGCGCGCGGGGGCGGGAGTGCCCCACGCGCGGATGCCACCATCACGCGCGCGGGGGCGGGAGTGCCCCGCGCGCAGATGCCACCATCACGCGCGGGGGCAGGGTGCTTACGCGCGGATACCACCATCACGCGCGCGGGGTGGGAGTGCCCGGTGCGCTTCATGACGCGGGGGGCGAGGGGAAGGGTTTTCACGTCGGGTTCTTTGGTAGATCAATCGGGCCGCACTCCCATCGTCATCTTTATATTATGGAACAAGCCGCCGCGATAGGGTGTTGGGTTTCGTCGTATTTTTAAGCAGTTTGTGGGGATTTTGTAGCGGTTGGAAGGGATTCCCCGGAGTTGGACTTGAGGTCACGTGCCCCAGGTTGGACTTGAGGTCAGCCGCACCCCTAAAGAGGTGTCGATTTTAACGTGGAGGGGGTAACATTATCCCCGGGAGCAAAGCGTGGGCAGCCATGGGGCATGGACACTCTATGCATGCCTACGAGGACACGGCGAGGCACAACGGTAGGCAGTGTTTTCACACCCACCGGCATATCCTTCAACATACGGTACGTAGACCATCGACATACACATATCTTCCATGGCGACACTCTATGCATATAGTATGACCACGAGGACACAATGCGGCACACCGGCGGGCAGCGTTTTAACAACCACCGGCATAATCTTCGACATGCGGTACGTAGACCATCGACATACACATATATTGCATGGACGCCCTTTGCATATGACCACGAGGACACAATGCGGCACACCGGCGGGCAGCGTTTTCACACCCACCGGCATATCCTTCATCAACATAAGGTAAACAAACGACATGCACATATCTTGCATGGACACTCCATGACCACGAGGACACAATGCGGCATGCCGGCAGGCAGCGTTTTCACACTCACCGGGATAACCTTCAACATAAGGTAAACCATCGACATACACATATCTTGCATGGCGACACTCTATGCATGGCCACGCGGACACGACGAGGCGCAACGGTAGGCAGCGTTTTCACACCCACGGGCATATCCTTCAACAGAAGGTAAACCATCGACATACACATATCTTGCATGGCGACACTCTATGCATGGCCACGCGGACACGACGAGGCGCAACGGTAGGCAGCGTTTTCACACCCACGGGCATATCCTTCAACGCCACAGTGCAATAGACTGTCAGCATACATATCTTGCATGGACACTCTATGCATATAACCACGAGGACACAATGCGGCACACCGGCGGGCAGCGTTTTCACACCCACTGGCATAACCTTCAACATACGGTACGTAGACCATCGACATACACATATCTTGCATGGACGCATTCAAGGCCAAAGGTCACGATGCGGATCAAGTCTGTTGACCGATCAGGCACGTGCTCTCGGGGCTGGCGAAGGCCGCGGGGGGATCATTCAAGGCCAAAGGTCACGATGCGGATCAAATGTTTGTTGATCGAGCGTGCTCTCGGAAGGCACAAGCGAAAGGCAGGAGTTGCATTCGAGGCCGAGAGTCACATTGGATCACAGAATCTGTTGGTGATGGAGCGCGCGTATCTCGAGCACAAACGAAAGGTATATGGGGGAGGCATTCAAGGCCAAAGGTCACGATGCGGATCAAGTCTGTTGACTGATCAGGCACGTGATCTAAGAGGCACACACGAAAGGTACAAGAGAGTTCAATAAGGGTTTAAGAAAGGTTGATGAAGAAAATACCTTAGTTCCATAAGAAAGGAACCTTTTTCTTGTATACCAAGTGTGAGGGATCTCCTTTTTGCAAGGCGTGCACCTCCTAGTGGGTGCTGCGCCTAACAATAACGTGTCACTCACCCCGGAACTTTCTCTGTTTGCAAGGCTTGCACCTCCTATTGGGTGCCGCGCCTAAAAATAACGTGTCACTCACTCCGGAACTTTCTCTTTTTGCGAGGCTTGCACCTCCCAAAGAGGCATACCGGTAGGCCGCGGTTTCACACCCACCAGCATAACCTTCAACATAAGGTAGACCATTTACATACACATATCTTGCATGGACACTCCATGACCACGAGAACACAATGAGGCACACCGGTAGGCAGCGTTTTCACACCCACCCGCATGACCTTCGACATAAGGTAAACCATCGACATATGAGGTTTGAGTGCGCCAAGGCACCCAAACACAAACACCCAAACACAAACATGCGGAACAGATTTCTTGTGTTGGACCAATTTCTTGTGCCAACATCTCACTTGGCGCAAGAAATTTAAACACAATTGCACCTACAAATCTAGGAAAGGAATTGGGAGATGAGGCTTCGTTTAAATCAAGAGTTGCGCATGCGCTAGAGTAGCGCAAGGATGAGGGTTGAGTTTTGGGAGGGAGCGCTAAGATATCCACACACAAACATGCGAAACAAATTTCTTGAGTTGGACCACTTTCTTGCGCCAAGATCTCACTTGGCACAATAATGTGAAACCTAGGAAAGAGCTTGTGAGATGAGGCTTTAAAACAAGTGTTGCGCTTGCGCTAGAGTTTATGTTTGGGAGAGGTATCTATGGCGCCCAAGCACAAAGATGTGAAAGAGCAAAGGAGAGGCGCCAACCTCTCTTATGGCACAAAAACTCGAGGGATCTGCAAGATACTTAGGAAAGATGGTGGGCGATGTGGCCCTACAAGTAGAAGAGCGCGAGGATGAGAGTTAAGTTTTGGGAGGGAGCACTGAGGCACCGACACACAAACATGCGAAACAGTTTACTTGAGTTGGAATAAAAAGAGGCACCAAGAGCTCACTTGGCGCAAGAATGTGGAACACATTTTCACCTACAAACCTAGGAAATGGCTTGGGAGATGAGGAATCTTTAAAAAGAAAGAGTTGAGCATGCGATAGAGTTGATGTTTGGGAGAGGTATGTCGCCTACACACAAAGATGCGAAAGAGCAAAGGCGAGGCGCCAACCTCTCATATGGCACACAAACTCGAGGGATCTGCAAGAAACCTAGGAAATATGATGGGCAATGGGGCCCTACACGTAGAATAGCGCAAGGGCGAGAGTTGAGTTTTGGGAGGGAGCGTTTTCACACTCACACACAAACATGCGAAACAGATTTCTTGAGTTGGAATAAAAAGAGGCGCCAAGATCTCACTTGGCGCAAGAATGTGAAACAAAAATTCGCCAACAAATCTAGAAAAGGCTTGGGAGATGGCTTTAAAAAAAGAGATTTAGGAGACGGGGTGGACTTGGCGGGATCGTATGTGATAATGCTTAAAGGCGGAGGTTTGTTTGGAGGTCAGATGTCGAGGTGCCTAGGCTTCAGGAGGGGTAGGAAGTGAGGGGGTAGGCAGGCAGGCAGCGAAAATCCAGCGAAACAATATGCGGTAAGTTTCCTTGATGTAGGCTTTGGCGGCATTGCGTGAACGCCTTGCTTACCCGGAATGGCATTTGGAGATATGATACCTTGGGATAATTTTGTGCGAGGGACACGTTTCTGAGGTCAGATTGGTAATTTGACAAAGTGGGATGGTAGATTTTCGCCGAGCGTCTCTGCGGGGCTAGACAGGGGATAGCGCTCAGTAGGCAGAATATGCCTCTCCGGGGGGGCTTGCCGCCCAGCGCAACGGATAGATCACTGATCAAGATGGGCGATACGACATCTCCATCGTGTTCGCCGTCAAAAGTCGCTCTAGTGACATGTCCCTTACCCCATTTGACTCGGAGAGCATCCATTGATAACGAGTCCCACAAGACAGACTTAGGGTTATTATAAATCGGTGTATCGATAAAAGAGCCTTCCCCATGGCCCCCTGGGGAAGATGCATGCACCACAAACGACGCGCCGTGGCGGCTCTATACCGCACATATCGGGGCGGGATAAGGTAGTGTGGCTCTGAAGACATATCGAGGCCTTAATGGCTGAGCGGATCGGAGAGATGGCGCCATTCAACAGCCTGTACCAAGTCGAGACCAGCACACACGTCGTGCAGCTCAGCGAGCACCTCCACCAAGTCGAATGGGGGATGTCAAGTGTCGGGCGGTTGGCGAGGGGCAGTGAGAGCGGTCAGGCCCTCAGAGACGGCCATGATAATAACGCTCACATGCCTTCTGGCTGATTTTGGAAATTCAAGTCGATTCGTGCTCATGAACACCGTCACCTGGCATAAAGCATTTGGGAAAGCTGGGGCACACGTCCGACTCGATTCTGACCGAATTGTCCAAGTTATTCGGGCAGACGTATCGCTATCATATAGGTTGTGCATGGCCAAAACGCCTACCAAATCAATTACGGTTTTATAAAAAATCATAATGCAATCAGTTGTCACCTTTCAAAATTGGTATCAAACCACTTACAGATTCCGATAATTACTTAGTAACCAGTTTGAAATTCGAAAGTGATTCCTAGCCTTGGTCGTTACGTCGACTCCCGGTTGGATAGCCTTGATCTGATGGTGGACACACACCCACAAACACACGCACACACCAGACCAATCGAGATTCACGAGACCGTATATTGCCGTCGATTTAATTAAAGGAAGTAAGCTACACGGTTTGTTACGGTTTTCAGGGGATCCTACGGCATTATCGGTACTTTGGCTACTGCTTCGTGAGAAACACGAGGGCCAAATTGAACACAGCCAAATTTAAACTCGCAGGGGAAATCTAATCAACATTGTACCGATGAAAATTTGGCCATAGCCTTACCCCCCCCATTCCCTTGAACTGCATGCATGTCTAAACTGAATGTTTCCGTAATATGCTAATTTTGCTACTGAAATCTATGAAAAATGGAGTGTCCCGGAAACATTCATTCTTTAACGATCAAATTGTAATGTTTCGGAAACATTGCAGATTTGCTACTGGTAAATATTTTGTTACTGATATCTACGCCTCATGTTGAATATAGCAGCAATGTTCTACTTTTGGTACCGGATTACTAACAAGCCTTGCTCTTGCCACACTACGATCGGTGAATGAAGCAGATAACATCAAGCGCCATCTCGCAAGAAGGATCATGCCAGCGAATACGTCTAGTTATTCAATGCATTACGATGCAATTCGAAATACATTAAAGGTTGCAAAGCGTATATATTGAAGCATACAATTTAGCTGGGCCTTCTCAACTACGCCCACAATTACGAACATGATGCTAATCGTTTGTCGACAAGTTTTCTTGGATATAGTTCGTATAGAGAATGTCCACATCGAGCCTCCAAAAGCTTTCGTGCTTCGCCGAGCCCCGACTAAGCGCGTGTCGACCGGCCAACGATCACATGTGGTGTTGTGGTCGCCCACACCGCTCATGCCACTGTTTTGATAGAGTACTGTGTAACATTGCCAAAGCTTGGCAGTGTGGCGTCGACCATACACATAATAGGACAGCCATCATCAATGTTTACGAGGTACATGACATTGAATCCCAATCTGTAAAAAACATGGATGTACAGCTTTCAGTGCAACAACCACGCAAAAGGAAAAGCAGTATCGTCGTTAAATGAAGAAATTGCGGTGTCGCTTCGGTGTCTATGTGTTTGCTACAACGTTGCCATGATGTTCTACAAACCAACGACTCACAGGTTCAGAGCTGGAATGTCACATGATCATAAATGGGCAGTGCGTATCAACGGCTTTGATGATTGCATGCACATTATGGCCTAAATTTACCCTCCTATATTACGATACTAACATACACGCACGTCTGTGCTTGAAAGTTTGCCTCTTTGGCGCATTGCTTCCTACAGTGCCTCCTTGATCGCAAGCAAGTTTATTTTAAGAAGCCAGCGCTAAAATGGTCGATTTCCCTATAATGTTTTTTTTAAAAAGTATGGACGAGATCTTAATTTGATGCCGCTCTGGGATCAAAATGACCGGTGTCTTATAATCGAGAAGGCACTGTATATGAAGCGTTCCGAGTAAGAGCAAGCATGGTCAATGCCATCCAATCACACTTACATGGGGCCGCTAGCAAGATGCGCCCAGAAACACGGACAGCCAAGAAGGCCGGTCACATAAGAGGCCATCCACACGGGTATTAATTTACAGTACAACCATGCGCCCGAGCTAAGGATGTGGCCTGAGCAATGCAATAATCATAATTATCATATGACATGGTGCATCTGCAGAAGGAGGGGTATACTCACGCATTAACAACCTTGTTGGTGTGCCATCCATTGAATCCAACGAGCCTCGGCATGACATCTGTGGCAGGAACTCGGTGCGCACATACCCTTAGCACAAACAATCGTCACACTCGAAGAATACCTGAAACCTTGAATAGAGGAATATTATAAAGAAGGACATAGGCAGGTGACGGAACTCACCATATGTAATATTTTTACCGATGCAGTGCCTTGCAAGTTCCCCAAAGTCGATATTATGTGCATGTCCTCCATTGCTTTTCCCGCACTGCATATCTGGGGTGACACCATCAGAGTGCAGTACAAAATGATCCAACTTGTTGCCGACTTGAAGCTCAGCACCAGTGATGAGGTCATAATCGCCATTGTCCTTTTTAGCAATGTTCCAGCTCTTTGGCTCACCCCCACTGCCGCCATGCTGGTCACGTTTAAACGTGATATTTTCTCCATTTTGCAATGTCAAGCCACCCACACGATCAACGACGCTGCCACAACCCGCTGCAATTTCAACGATCGCGGTTTTGTTACTTATCTCCTCTCCAAAGGGGAAGCCGTCGTCAAACGATTCTTCAGAGAACTGCCCCATTGGATTGATACGCATGCTGCAAACCTTTTTCACGGCTGAAGACTTCGGAGACAAATCGAGTTTAACACCTCCCCGAGGTGCTTGAACCTGTGGACGGACGTGACCAGGTCCCTCGTCTGTCACCAATGAAGCAATACTACTGGCTATGAATCACAGAGTCACGTGCGATTTGTTACATCACCCCGACGTCAGAGGCATGAATTGTGAGTATGCTGGATCTGCTCACGGCCGATTCATTGAAGGACAACAAACGCTTGTCTATACGAAACAGAATAGCAAGCATCCGGAGAGCGCTGGACTTTCTGTTGAATTCGTATATGAGAAAGAATTTAACAAGCAGAAGGGTTGTGGTGATTCGTTGGCTTCTTTATCGAATTCGAGTAATGCATAACGATGAGTGTACACTTCAACTGTAAACTACTATTGGATGGGTTGGGTTAGGCGGTACAAAATGTCATCAAGTCTGCAAGGAATCGAGTGAAGGTTTTGTTCGTTTGGGAGGCGGGTTATGGTGGTTGGGGTGATGTACAGTGTTCTCGCTATAGTAAGAATCTGCAAATTAAGAATCTAGCGGCTGGACGTTCCGAAATTTAAGAATGTTGAAAAATGCTGAAATTGGCACCTTATAATTTAGAATCTGGCCAGCCCGCAACACACAATGCAAATACGAATTTTACACGGCTTAGCACACTGAAATAACTAATTTCGGGATGCTGATCTATTTCTAATGGTATTATGCAAATTATGTATTGTTGTGTCTAGAGTGTGTATTTGTTGAAGGAAACAAGACATGAAGGGACGAAACCCGCCGTCTCAATGCATTGTACTCTCATCATAGAACGCTGTGCACACTTACGTGTGAGCAGCGACAGAACATACCAGACCCTACACATTCCGAAATGTAGAAATGTTTACGCTGAATCCAACGCCTGGAAATACACCAATGATAATTATTATTTTGGCTGGCGCTGGATCGTCACCTAAAAACGTCATTTAACCCCTAAGCTGCGAACGGAACTTTTTGCAAAAAAAGGAGCTTCTCCAAATACGCTTCATTCGTGTTATATACTCGCGCGTCTGCCTGCGCATTGGGGCACTTAGGATTCACAACTCTTGCATCGGCAATCTGAGCCATCACATGCATGTATATATTGGATATATACCGATATACCGACAATATACAAGCAAATTTATCATTAATTTGGGTATGATAGTTTTGGGCACCAGCTCCGCACCGCCCGTATTTCGAGCACCATGCCACCTCGCTATCATAAAACAGTCAGTTTTATCCATTTCATTAGATGTGCAATCATAAACTGGGTGATATATTGTTTTATATCGAAGTATGCGGCGTATCATGTGAAAAAACAGCAAAAAAACAAGAAAAAACATCGATATTTCAATGTTTTCCATACTTAAGGCCAAACTTGGGGATTTTCGCTGATTATGGGTATACATGGCGCATATATAGTTTTTATGGAGCATATGTTCATTTGGCATGCTAATATACACCAAAACATGTAGATATAGGTCGAGATATAGGGCATGTACATCTATATCTTGGACTTTCGGACCGCTTGGATGAAATTTCATTCGCACAAAAGTGAGACTTTTGGGGATTTCCGGGTGAAAGAAATACTCATGAGTGAGATATATATCGTTCATACATGTGCCGAGTAGCGAATTAAGTATTGGGGATGCATATGCTCGTGGCCACAAAAAGCGTTGGCGAGCGATTGTGACAATATTTATTTATGTAGGTGACTGATATGTAAGTTTTGAAGCATATGGTTTGTTGCGATATCGCAACACATAGCAGCTTAGGGGTTAAGAATATGCTTGGCAGTCGCTGGATTAAATTGGGTAGGTTCTTACTACCGCGAGAACATTGTATGTTGCTATCGTACTTCATGAGTCGATCCTACAGTTCGTGTGGCGGCACATTGTATATAGCTAGCTAGTGGCGGGAACAGGAAAACCGTGTGTCGTTGTATTAAGACGACAGCAGGTGATATCCTGTACCGATATTGATAGAGTAATATAAATGCCTGGTTTAGCTGGCTCGGCACAAATTATTCATAAAGCATATGGAATGCCTTGGTATGCTACAAGAAGGCGTGTAATCCATTTACTTAGGTGAAAATATGGCAACACACCTGGATAGGGGAGAATGTGCGAACAGTTAGCAAAACCCCCATCGTCAGGAGGTTTGAATAAACGCCGCTTTCTAAAAAGCACGAATGGATGGATGCATGTAAAATATACGTACGTATATATGTACGTATGCATGCATGCTGTATGCATGCTCATACGTATATATAAGGCGCACCGCTTCGTAGGAAGGAAACCGGCGTCACACACCTCCAAAACTTTCCTCCGCTCAAAGGTCCCATGGACAACACGGTGGCGTACTCTTTGCAACTTGGCTAACGTGTGCACGTTCAGAGCCGTCACTGTTGAGGGCAGCCCTGCCTTTACCATTGTGCTGGTGTTTACTTGAGATGCTGGAAACCTGCCGCCAAGAGCATTGCCTTGAACTCCTGGTATTACACAGTATACCACGTAGACTCAACATCAATCGTGCTCATCACTGTCGTGCCTCAATATGCACAGAGGTAAAAAGCTCGTGTACTACATACCTTCTCGTCCAGTTTACATTGCCACCATCATCAATCCACTTGCAAGTGGAAGGTGGGTACGATTTCATCTATGGTGTGGCAAACATCAATACGGTATGGATTATATTCCATATGGCGTGGATGGACTACGGTTTGTTGTGGGTGGTTCCAAACATAATTTGAATTGTCATTGACTCACACCGATCTATTGTTAGCAATTGCGGACATAGCTAAAAAGAACTCCGTCTGGGAAAAAAACTAATGGCTCGTAGCAACATCTGCACGTGTCCATGCTGAAGACATTTCGTTTGAGAGCAGTAATCTCACAAATATAGTTGTTTGATTTTTGAGAGTAGCAACGTCAGTACAAAGTCCTCATATCATGCAGCTATATATGTAATATACGCATACATAAAATCGAATGAAACCCCAATTCCCAAGAGAGGAAATCAATATGCTCTCGATAGGGATATGAACTCCTTGGTTGGTATGAAGAACAGTTCCAGTCTATCCACATGCGTCGCCTCTTACCGTTCTGATTCGGATATACGTGATATGCCATATTCCCAGGGCCCGTTAGTGTTGCATTGATGGTGCACGTAGTTGGGCAGTCAACATCAATGTCTACTAGGTACATGATGTTGAACCCCAATCTGCAGGAAACCGTGACTCAACGAGTGTTTAGTACACCGATGCAAACAGCAGGCTTGACAGCCGCATGTGTAGACAACGACGAGCCACACCAACATATTGGTCTCCATTCACTACTTATTCAAAGTCATATGATCTCAACCATGAGACGAGTTATATTACATAAGTATAATTATGCAATGTTCTTTCTTTCTGATTATACAAAGTGTTCGGAGTAAGAGCAAGCATGGTCAATGCCATCCAATCACACTTACATGGGGCCGCTAGCAAGATGCGCCCAGAAACACAGACAGCCAAGAATGCAGAGTGCAGAATGCAGAATGTCACAGCAGAGGCCATGCACAAGGGTATTAATTTACAGTACAACCATGTGCCCGAGCTAAGGATGTGGCCTGAGCAATGCAATAATCATAATTAACATATGACATGGTGCATCTGCAGAAGGAGGGGTATACTCACGCATTAACAACCTTGTTGGTGTGCCATCCATTGAATCCAACGAGCCTCGGCATGACATCTGTGGCAGGAACTCGGTGCGCACATACCCTTAGCACAAACACTCGTCCTGGCACGTACACAATGTTGGTTACGGTAAACATGCTTATTTGCATGCATCCCTATCATTGGACACAACCTGATGGAACATCCGCAACTGTTCTAATCACGATACACACAGGGAAGAGGCCCGCTTGTTGTCAGATATAAGCGCAACCTTGGCTAGGTAGAGGTTTGAGCTGGGCCAAAGAAAATACTTTTTATGGGACTGGCAATCGTGCGTACGTACGTATTATGGATTACATCTTTAGATCAAGCATGCCTTCTTTGAGTAGATGGGACGGGAAAAAGCTAAATATACATAGGAAGAAACAATTCACACGAAAGGAGCTAACTGTAACTTTTTAATTTGGTTCGGCGCGCAACACACACAGACACACACACACACACACACACACTGAACGGCATGAGATCGGCCAACAAAAGCCAGCCCACCATCATCCCAGTGGATGTGAAAAGCAAATCAAGAGCAGGGCGGGGCCGTGACAAGATACCACAAACTCATACATATTCCCAACCCAGATGCAAGGCAGCATGGAAGGATGATACGATGTGACCGATCATCGCCCAACAATTGTTGGTCTCTGGGTAACGGAGTAAGCGGACCCTGCTGGCATGCCCCCCAGTGGCTCCCGGTCGATGGATGGGACCTGTTGGTCCATGGTTATGTCATGAATGCAGTCACACCACACAGCATGGACACCCCATGTCAAAAAAGGAAACATGCGGGCACCTAAGTGCTCCCCACAAAATTCAAGGGAGAACACAGAAGTTGTACATCACCACCTTCTGCCTCTCCTCGCAGCACGACAGACGAATCTACCGAGCTCTCCAAGAGGCAGTGCCCGCCAGAATGGCACCACAGGGATAACACACACACACACACACACACACTATCGGCCACCGGGAGGGCTTGGGACGCACATGCATGTCGGGGGATGGGACCCCGAGTAGGAACAGCGCAGAACAGCAGTGGCAGTGCAAGTGTGGAGAGCATTGGTCAGATTCACAGATATTTGGCAGGTTTCCTGCGCAAGGGCTTTGGGGTGGGAGTGGTGAGAGGGGGTTGCAGATGCAGTTTGGCAGTGGGCGCACGAAGTCAGGCGGGAGCAATGCAGTCTTTCACTTTCAGCCCCTTGGGACTGCGCTTTGGAACACGGAACATTTGATGGGTGGGCAAGCTGCTTTGAGGCCAGGCTTTGGGGTTGGCAGGGAGCAAGGTGTTAGTATGGAGCGCAGGGTTCATGGTGGGAGCATGGCTCGCGCGACTCAGGGGGTGGATGTGAACGGGAGCCAATGGCACAGTAACAGTGCGCGAGCGGGGCGGTTGCAGAGGCGCTCCAATGGCTCAGCGAGGCTTATGGGGTCCCATTCTTCACGACAGAGCTCCGAAAATTCTGGATGAGTGTCCCGAAGTTTGTTTTTAGAATAATCCTTTGATCCCCGGCGTGGGTACACAGTACAGCTGGTCTTCTGTAGTTACGGGATGCAAAAGGAGTCAGTCCAAGGATGAACACACACTCACATGCGTCTTATGCGGGCCTGGCAGGGGCAACACCCGGACTTTCAGATATATTAGTGAGTCTGGGCGAGCTGGAACCCCATGGGACTTAGGGTACTTCCAGTGCTGGTGGTTAGTGAACATCAATCAGCCGGCCACTAACACTGTGTGGGATGGCTTGATCCTCTGAGCAGGATACGGCGGCAGTTTTCTCTGATCCCGATACCTCTTGTTTGAGATTTTTCACCAAAGGAAGTCCAAATCAATTCATGCGCACACATCACACACACGGATGGCAAGGCACTCGGAGAATACCTGAAACCTTGAATAGAGGAATATTATAAAGAAGGACATAGGCAGGTGACGGAACTCACCATATGTAATATTTTTACCGATGCAGTGCCTTGCAAGTTCCCCAAAGTCGATATTATGTGCATGTCCTCCATTGCTTTTCCCGCACTGCATATCTGGGGTGACACCATCAGAGTGCAGTACAAAATGATCCAACTTGTTGCCGACTTGAAGCTCAGCACCAGTGATGAGGTCATAATCGCCATTGTCCTTTTTAGCAATGTTCCAGCTCTTTGGCTCACCCCCGCTGCCGCCATGCTGGTCACGTTTAAACGTGATATTTTCTCCATTTTGCAATGTCAAGCCACCCACACGATCAACGACGCTGCCACAACCCGCTGCAATTTCAACGATCGCGGTTTTGTTACTTATCTCCTCTCCAAAGGGGAAGCCGTCGTCAAACGATTCTTCAGAGAACTGCCCCATTGGATTGATACGCATGCTGCAAACCTTTTTCACTGCTGAAGACTTCGGAGACAAATCGAGTTTAACACCTCCCCGAGGTGCTTGAACCTGTGGACGGACGTGACCAGGTCCTTCGTCTGTCATCAATGAAGCAATGCTACTGGCTATGAATCACAGAGTCACATGCGATTTGTTACATCACCCCGACGTCAGAGGCATGAATTGTGAGTATGCTGGATCTGCTCACGACCGATTCATTGAAGGACAGCAAACGCTTGTCTATAAGAAACAGAATAGCAAGCATCCGGAGAGCGCTGGACTTTCTGTCGACGTGTATGATCCGTGTGCAAAAGACATGCTACGAGACGGCTTGCGATTCATTTCTTATCGATCTAGTGGGCAGGGGGGCGGGAAACCCTATCTCACCAACAACACGGCAGCTCATCCGGATGGAGGAGGATGTTCGTACAGCTAGGATGCCCGTGTTACAAGGTTATACCACAAGTCCCTCTCCTAAATAATATACATGGGGGGTGGCAAATAACGTGATTAACAATCCAGATTGATACACCATTCTTACGATAAAGGGAGGATTGCTGTAATTCAACATCATGAAATACATGCTATCAAATAACGATGCTCTCATAAAAGTTTACAAATTATTTCTGGGAATTCTTGGATGGGGGAGCGCTACCAACTGCTATCGGGTTTGGTAGCAGTTCCTATGAGAGCGTCAATCAGCACTAGTGGGGGAGGGGCGGGAGCGGAAAGACTGAGTTATCTACAGAAGTGACGGATAATAAATGTCGGCAAACATAGACTACACATATTCTAAATTTTGTGAGAGGGATTGTGAGAGGGAACCACATAATCATGCATACCTGATTACTTTGAAAGCTTGCTTGGATATGGTGTCCTCCCAGAGGCTTGACAGAATCACGCAGATATGAATCTGGTGACCTTGATGACAACGCGGCTGCTATGGTGGTAACTTTATATACTGGAAACTCGTTGTTAAGTTGCTCAATAGCATCGCCTTGAACATCTGACACAACACCGTTGTAATGTTAACAACAGGTATGCCAATCATCTACGTATCACTCAGTAGATCATCAGTACACGACATTCTCCGTGATGAGCAAGTGCGCGGTTATTCAGACTTGCTACACACTACTAGTGTCAACAACGGGGCCGGTTCAAACCTGTCTCCGATGGACGGATTTCGATTTTTGACAGGCTACGTGCATATCCGTCTCCGACGGTGCCACCTAAAATCAGACTCAGACACTACAGGTCGTGGAAATTGCCAGCCTCTGTCCCTACTTGTGTCCGTCGGATCTTGAAAACTCTAGCCTCCAACATCGATGGCAGATGAGCCAAGAAAATCTCAAGCTCCGCTACTACCCGTTGTCTCCGGCGGAGCCCGGAAGATCCAGGTGCCGTCTTCGATGGAGCCACAGCTCCGCAGGCTTCGTCATTACCCGTCTCTGTCAGATCTGATTAATATCCCGATTTGTCTCCGTCCGTCGACCCGTCGGATTTCTTGGTCGATGGCACGCTTTTTCGTTTTCTTCTCGTTATGTTTGCCTAGCACTATAGGTCGTTGGAGAACATGCCACGATTGACAATAGGTCACAATAGAGGCCATATCTATAGGCTCTAGAGCTACATAATATTGGATCCTTCCGGCATTGCAGAACCTAGGTATTTGCAGACATGTATAGTGTACGATATTAAGTATTCATTAGCAACTCCTCGTATTCATTAGTACTCCACACTGGGAAAACCCCACACCACGGCGCCTCCTAAAGCCACTGTGGTGCATGGTAGAAGGCATACCCGTATTGGACGATTATGGCCCAGTGGTACTAGTTATAGTATCAGAATCCAAATTGGTACTGTCACAAATACCAACACGCTAGACTTTCTTTTGACGTCCTCCTCCATCCTGATGGTGCTATCCATGATATGCCATTACCTTTATGACCCAAACTGAGTTGCCTTATGCCCCATTGGTACATAGGTCACGTGTAGCCCTCCCAGTGGATGCACATTGCCACCAAGGTGGAATTCTGTGTTACAAAGCGGTGTGACACTTGCCTTCGAAATCATGGCGCTTCTTTCGAATTTCCTCCCGAACAGATTTGGGATTCAAATCAGCCCAGCGATGACTCAAATTGAAGCTGTATAGCATGGCCAATGATGGATGTGAACATGGGTTGGTTGGCATACTGCCATTCCCTGAAATTATGACATGCTAAACTTCCAACTTCCATCAAATGTCCCAACTCAAGATTCGTTAAGTATGGGGGATATCGTCGACTTTGGAGCCTAGTCGTGGCACTAGACCTATGAAATACGTATACTATAACGCCGGATTGCCCCACCACTGTTTAGGACATCGAAGTAAACCTTCATATCGATTTTTTAAGACCTTTACATGCATGAGAAGTTGCCGCACATGGGCTCTACACATGGAACTACAGTTCGAAACCGCTCCGGATATTACACAAAAAAATGCTAAGAGGCCAATTTATCATACCCTTGGGTGTTATTGAATCCCAATACTAGCGTTAAAGACATTCAAATGGCACAACGCACGACAAACACTTAGGATACATCCCAATAGTGAAATGTGGCATCATCCATGCCACCCCCTGGCCACCTACATGCCCTTTCAAGTCAGCACGTGCTTGGTACGTGTGACAGTACCAGCAATTTTAAATAATTTTCTGGCATTACATCCCCCAAAGCACGCGCGCGAATACACATACCTAAAGTTGATTAGAGTAAATTGCAACATCAACAATCATTTGAAAGGGTCCTAAATGAATTTTCTAAGCCTTCATGGGACTCATACACCACCTCTAGTGCCCATAATAAAGCACACAGTTTGGTACTTGTGACAGTACCATACCACCGGGCAGTAGCCACGAAGGCACGAACGAAGTAAGCTCTAACCGATGATTGACCGAAGGCCATGATCGGCCCAGGCCGAACCAAATGGATTCAGATACGGCAAACATCTATGAAATGTTTGCGATTGTTACAATAATTCACACTTTATAATATTAAATCTCGCGTGCATTGGCCGATCTGGCCGAAGGTTAGCCGAAGAAAAACCTCGCTGTTTGGCTAATCAACCCCACCCGGAGACTTCTACTACCCTGCTGCGGTGCAATCGGCCTTGGTCTGTGAGGTGACCAATGAAGATCTGAAGAAAATCGGAAGAATTGCATACCCAGGCCAAGCGCAGGTAGATTTACCCATGCGGCTCAGGATCCCTACTGGGCATTGGTTTAACAGCATTCCGGCATCCGACCGAGGAAAACAGCTCTGTGTGTTGCGGTGGAGTATGCCTTTTGTCACCAGTTTCGGAGCAAGCAAAACCTCGTGAAAACCGAAGCAATTCGATTTCAGGTAGTGCACGGTACCCGGAAACTCGTTCATGATGATAGTTTGAATTTTGGTATTGTGAACATACGTGTAAACAGGTTGAACTTAACTGGGTTGGATTGTTTGCAGCAGGTTGAGAAAGATGTTTATTGCTCACGCGATAACGGAGGTTAATGGACACCCTCGGAGCCGCAACCAAACCCAGGCCCCTCCCGGGCTACATTCTGACAAGAGGGCAGTGCAGGGTTGACGGGAAGGATAACCCGGCACCCAAGGATGGCACGGACACAGTGCCCAGCTTTGTGGACATGGAAGTTATAGAGGGAATGGAAGGGGTGAGTGCAGACAGAGGATAGTTACATACAAAAGGAGGGTCCAACAAAAGTCACCATGCTGTACCTGATAGAGCTGGCATACACCAATGATGAAATTTGGGGCCCGAAGCTACTGGGAAAATGGAGGAAGTATGGACCACTCAAGAAACTACTGGAAAGCCACGGGTTCAAAACAGAACTACACGTACTTGTAATGGAGAGAAGTGGAACAGTTTACCAACACAACCTCGACAATCATACCAAGCCAGCTGGGAATGGACAAAAGAGAGGCAACAGACACCCTGAGGGAGCTGCAGGACATAACAGTGGAGTATGCGAACAGAATGTACTGGTTGTACAGGGAGCTACAATAAGGAAAGGCGAAATATGAAAAATCAAGAGAACACCCAACGTAAATAATTACCATTGGACCACCCTAATCGGTGGTCCCAGCCCAGAGTAGGGGCGAGGAAATTAATTTACTCAACACCCAAAGGGCATATATATAACTTTATTTTTTTATTTTTTATTTTCGCTTGGATCGGTGGAACCAGTTTAGGCATGCCACCTTCAAGAACGACCGCTGGGCAGAGTTGTGCATCATCCCCACCACCTCCGTTGACATTCAGCCCGTGAAATCGGTAGTTTACTCACCCGGTGGGAGGGCGACGCCGGCTGCTTCTAAACAGGGATGCCGGGCGTGCAGGTGGAGCTGTACTTCGTCGACGTCCTGGGAGTGCCGGACTTCCTGTAGGGGATAGTGGTGCGGTCGCGGAGGAGATACTGAAGAAGGTGAACGAGTTGGGTGCCATCTTGCCCGGCCTCAACAAGCTCGGGAACGCGCAGGCTCAGGGGCTTCTGCTGCGCTTCTATGCCCACCCGAGGCTGGGGTACTGGCTGCGGGGAATGCCGCTGGAGGGCATGCAGGAGGCGGCGGAGGAACATGCCGAGCGGATGCAGGGGGCACTGCAGGACTTGCTCGCTGTGCGTGGGTGGGCCAACCAAACATGCGTTGAAGTTCGTTGCCCTTTCGTACGGAATGGACTTGACCAAAACGGCAAGGGTGAGCAGCGCAACCTGGCTGGGCGGATTTGCGCAAGTCTGGGAGGACATCCAGGAGTTGTTTCCGACAATGGCGACAGAGGGTGTGCATGACTTCGAGGCTGTGAGCGAACCGCCGTTTTTCCAGGTCTTACATGCGGCAATGCAGAAGGTGACGGAGGTGGTTGGGAAGGTTGAGGAGGCAAGAGGAGCGGGTAAGAATTAACCACTGCACGCGCCAAAGGCGGACGACGTCAAGAAGTTGAGGGATTTACAGCAGATCACAACAGAATGACCAACAGGCCTATATATGCTGTTCGTTGTCCTCAAATCCGTAGACTAGCTCCGGTTGGCTTGCCGGGTCCGGGGTCTCGGCTTCCCTGGCTTTACTTGGCGACCTTCAACAGCATTGGACCAGCATTCCTCAGGTGCACTCCCGGCTGTCCCACCTTGGATGAGCTCAACTTGGCCGAGTAGCACGTGGCGCCACGGCATGTGATTCACACCGAGCACCCCCTCCTTGGCCGCAGGGATGCGTGCCCCGACTGCGGGGGTGAGCTAGATCCCATTGGAACCCACTGGTTGGGGTGCAGGGGGTTGGGGGAGGGGGATATGGGCCCAGTGGGGGAGTTGGTCCTTCACCACACGATACAGTGAGTGCTCTTCGATGTGGCCAAGTCTGCTTTCCCGTTAGCATCGGCACTTCACGACAATTCCGCGGGCCACCTTGCTTAATCATCACACCAGGTTAGAAGTCATACCCGCGTTGGCCGGCCATGGCAGAATGATGTGAGCTCTGGCCGATGATTAGCCGAACGCCATCATGGGCCTTGGCCGAACCAAATGGGTGAAACAATCGCAAAAATTGAATGAAAAAATTGCGATTTTCACCAAAATCCAAATACCAAATTTGAAATATCTAGAATTAAAATTTCGGGCATTGACTGGTTTGGCCGAAGGTTGGCCGATGAATGATATCACTGTTGACCGAACACCGTCGCTACAAGACTTCTACCGTGCGCCAAACCATTGCCCTGCGGTCACAGTGTTGGACGCGGAGGGTCCGGGTCAGCTCGTCCTTTTAAATGTGGCCACTGCTGGGCCGATGGTGGATGCCCGACTTTGTTGGGGCATCCATGATGGCCTGAGGTGGGGCTGACGGAAAGGTGGCGGAGAGGAAGGTAGCCGCCTACAGAGACACACAACCACACCGGCTGCGTGGAGGTGCCTTTCAAGTAGGTGTATGTGAGGCTTGGGCCTTTGGCTTTCAAGTTCATGTGCGTGGCGCGACGGCGTTTGAGGGGGCGGCGGTCGCATGGAGGAGGACGTGGAGGTGGAGGTGGTGGTAGACGAGGACGAGGACAAGGACGACGACGAGGAGGAGGATGCCGCCCTTGGCGGTCCCATGGGGTGGAAAGAGAGGTGGCTCCGGCAGCTTTCGTTTGCGCTTGCACCTTTGCACGGGGGTTTGGTGGCGGGCACAACATTCATTCGGAGGTGTCAAGGTCGGTGCCAGAGGGACGCTGCTTGGCCACTGCCGATGACCCGCCTGGCATTGCCCGGGAGTGAGCTTATTGCGTGGAAGGAGAGGAGGTGCTGACTATGATCGATCGGGAGTTGGAAGATGTGGTCGATGCGATGGAGTTGCCACACAATCTTCGGGATCTAGGCGTGAACCTGAGCAGTTGAACAATTGCAACCAGCTTCTAGAGGGGGCACGGGGGAGATGGACGACGACTTTGGCTTTGACGGGAGCCTGGGGGCTTTGCATCATTAGATGCGGAAGAGAGGATGCTCCCGGCGCTCCCAGCCAGTCGTCTCAGCGGTTCTTGGACGGCCTTGAGAACTTGTCGCGGGGCGGGGAGGAGCCGTTTTGCTCGTTTACGCTGCATGCGGAGGGCAAATTTTTGGCGCAGACCTGCATGCAGGCATGTGAGAGGATCGATGGGCAGCCCCTTGGATAGTGGGGTTTCACCCGCGCGGGATGAAGAGCTTGCCGAGTAACGAGGACTGGGGATCGGTTGTGCCGGTTTGTGGGGACAAGGGAGGACAGACGTAGTGTGAGACGTCGGTTTGGGGGCTTGGGAATGGGTGGGGGTGCCAGACCCGATTCGGTCCCATTTCAGGCAGATGTGTCTGGCAGGCAGGCATGCACAGGACGGGCGGCTTTCAGGTGGGAGGGATCAAGAAAACATACCATTGAAAGGGGGGGGGGTCCGATTCGGTAGCCTGAAATATGGTGAGGCGTCCGAGCAGCCAGAGCAGGCATCAGGGGTGGCGAACAAAGCTTGAGGGATGGCGTCACATATTTTGGAGAGTATGGAGGACATCTGGCAGGATGAGCGAGTCAGAGGGCGGCGGGGTGAGGATGACGAGTCCGGCTGTGGTCGGGGAAAGCTGGCAAGCGGATCTTTGTAGACTGACAACGGGCCTAGGGATCTTGCGTTGGGAGGCCAAAATGAGGGGGGCTCGGTGAGTGCAGGCGTGGGCAGCCAAGCAGCCTCGACTCAAAACCTAAGCGTTGATGCCAAGTCTGGCGGGGGTTGATGAGCCCCTGTTGCCGAGCTTGGAGCACCTTGACGCGAGGTTTGCACGCGGGAGCGGTTACGTGAGAGCAGGGCAGGGTAGCGAAAGTAACGGAAGGCGGGGTTGGCCACACAAGGATCGGCCGGGGTGGCAACTCTTGAGCATGCCGGGACGGACCCGGGAACAAAGGGGTGGCATCGCTGGATTGGGGGTGCCCTTCCCTCAATCAAGCGTCTCCTGTGGGCCTGGCAGGGAACCACCCGGACTCTTGGATGTATACGTGAGTCTGGGCGAGCTGGATTGAATCCGAAGGGACTTAGGGTGCCCGGGGCTAATACTTCTAGCAATGGTGGATGGCAAACGTCAACTAACCACCAACAACGAGTGTGTGAAATGGGTTGATTCTCTGAGCAGGGTACGCCGCCAGCAGCTTTCTGACATTCTAATATGTGATTTTCTTTTGCTCAAGTTCTGTCGGACATGTCCAGATACACACATACACAATCCGTGTTTGTACACTTACCTGTGGCCACTCTGGGCAGGTAGCATGCCGTATTCGGGCGCCCATCGCCTGTATATGGCGTGCCGTCCACATATCCACCACTAGATGTCCCAGGTGTGGTCATCGGGGGACAGACGGCACATTTCATTGGGTTCACTCGGCAGAGGGAGCTCAGCAAGGGGATCCGTTGGGCCCGTTCTTCATGGGAGCCCCTTTGCAGCCGGTGCTTCAAGCCGCCCTGCGGACACACCCGGACGTGTACATCATTGCCTACCTCGATGATATCCACATCTTGGGCGAGCCAGGCCGGGTGCGGGCGGCTTATGACACGATCGTCCTGTTACTCGAAGAAATTGGCTTGCACCTGAACGTGGGCGGGGATGAGTGCCATCTTCAGCCCGTCTGGGGCAGTCGGGGTGTTCCGGGATGTGGTGAATGGCGCTGGACATCCATTGCCAGGTGCGGTGGAGCCCTTGGAGGGCATCAAAGTGCTCGGGGTCCCGATTGGGTCCGACGCGTGGGTGGCTGACACGTGCGTAGAGATTGCAATCAAGGCCTGGACCATCCTGCCGAAGCTCGCGAGGCTCAACGACCCGCAGGTGCAGCTTCTGCTTCTCCGGTACTGCGCCCACCCGCGCTTCATGCACCTGGTGAGGGGTGTGCAGCCGCACTTGCTGATGCGGGGGGGCCTCGAGCACGACGCCGGCATTCGCTTGCAGGAGGTGGCCGGCAGCCCGTATCCGCTCGGTGAGGAGGCCGTGGCCCTCAGCCAGTTGCCAACCCGATGGGGTGGGCTGGGACTGACTTCTGCCCAGTAGTTGGCACCGTTGGGGTGGCTGGGCTCGTGGGCTCATGCGTGGAAGCGGATGGTGGTGATGTTCCCAGCGGTGCGGGACCTGTTGCCGCCCCTGGGAGTGCCGGAGGGGACATATGTTGGCGGACACCCTCTCGTTGCAGATCTTGTGGCGGCTATGGAGGATCTGCGGGGGGGCAAGAAATCGGGTGCTGGCGGCGGAGGCGGAAGAACACCCGGTGCCAGAGGGGTTGCAGATCCCGGCGGAGGCGGAAGAGCACCCGGTGCCAGAGGGGTTGCAGATCCCGGCGGAGGCGGAAGAGCACCCGGTGCCAGAGGGGTTGCAGATCCCGGCGGAGGCGGAAGAGCACCCGGTGCCAGAGGGGTTGCAGATCCCGGCAGAGGCGCCTGGATGGGAAGGGTTCGGTGATGATTGACCGGCGAGTCAGAAAGAGCTAACTATTTATCAACACGGTTCTGACTGGCTTCGTTTGTCCGATGTGGCGAACAACTCTGTCCGTGCCCGGCTGCTCGGCCTTTCGAGGGAAGAGGCGACATGGCACCTTAATGCGTTGCCCGAGGAGTGAGGGGGGCGTCTGCCTCAAGCCCATTGCGGTGGTCATTTCCTTATGCCTGCAGCTCGGTATCACAGTCCCGTTGGTGTGGCAGGTCTCCGCGGTGGTCACCGCGCGGGCGGTGTGTGTGTGGTGATGCGGTCGACCAGTTCGGATACCACTATCTGGCGTGTTGCCGTCGGAGGATGTTCACATACCGTCATGATGCCGTGCAGGACGTGCTGGTGGAGATGTTGCGGAAGGTGTTCGACCCGGCCTCTGTGAAGAAGACACACACTTACCATCGGAGCTACTCCCCGCGGTATAAGCCGGACATCACACTTCTCAACTACGACGGGCGGGGGCGGCGCCTCATCATCAACGTAGTGATTGGCTTCCCGTGCGCCTTGTCATACGTGGAGGTGGCCTCCAGCGAGCCCCAACACACTGCTAAGGTGGAGGAGAGGCGGAAGGAGTACCTGTACGGTGACGTCTCCCCGCATAAGCTGGTGCCTTTTGCGGTGGAGGCCTTCGGGGGTTTAAGTGTGCAGGCGAAGAAGTTCTTGGAGATGTGTGCCGAGAGAAGGCAAGACCGTCTTGGTCCGGAGTTGAATTCAGTGACGTGGTCGACCCCGACTTTCAAGTCATATTGGGGACAGAAGCTGATGATCACATTGCAAGGATCACACACCTTCGGGTTGCACACTCGGGCGTTAGAAGACTTTCCGCAGTGAACTATTTGAGCTAAATTAGGTATGTTCATCGTAGATTAGTGGGGACGTAGGTTAGATGGGGTTTCCGTTGTTTGCTAGGAGTTCTCCGCTGTTAATTAGGAGTTTTCCGATTGACAATTGTTTGGTTTCCTTGGACAATGTGAATATTAAAATTTTAATAGCCTTGTAATACAAGTCCACATCCTTCACCTCTTACACACCCCATTCTCCCGGGGAAAGGATGGCCAGCTGACACGGCAAGCCGTGGTTTGTAGGCTTACCTGTCGCCGCTCTGGGCAGGTAGCATGCCGTATTCGGGCGCCCATCGCCTGCATATGGTGTGCCGTCCACATATCCACCACTGGATGTCCCAGGCGTGGTCCCGTTGGGGCAGTCCACAGGCGGCATGGTACCACTGGAGTATGCCGAGCATACCTCTATATCCAGATCGAAGTCCACCACAACACATTCAGGCCACGAGGAGCACACCTCCAAGCATGCCGTGGTATCATTTATACCGTAATACACGCAGGTCCCACCGTGGACATCAGAGATAAGAAGGCTGCTGCTTTTGGTGGATGCGACGTCATTCCACAACCTATTAGCTGGTGGGGCCTCTACTGCTCGACATGCACCGGCACTCCTGACGTATGCACCTGTGATATAATGATGCACAATTGTGCCCCCCCCCTCTCCCCGTCCGCCAGCTGCTCCCTGCATCAGACATGCTTGTGTGTGTGTGTGAGGACGTTGTTGGACCTAGAGAGATACAATTAGCACATGTACGTCACGCCGCTTGTAATACTGCACTGCCGCATGCGCCGTGCACGATGAAAGCAATATTACGAGTTTGCTTGCGACAACAACCGCACACAATTATCAACGAATACTGTACAAGTGGCAATGCTTGGTTGACAATCGATCGACCTTACTTCACACAAATGTGTATGGTGCATCATCGAGGGGTCAAGCCACGCACACACCACTCCCAACAATGTGATCCTACATACACCCACCCCACTAGCAAGGCAGCCAACCTAGATGAAGATGTCCATCAACAGTAGTAATCTTACGTAACCCACTATTAGAGCATCAAACACTTGATTGTCATGCATGCGGAGTTTACCAATAATGCGTTAATACAAGTATATGCACACACCTGCGATACACCTCAATGCATACATGCCATGCATGCATAGCGCGCACCTACCTGCAATTGTGGTCGGTGGATATGAGGAAAACACCGTCGGCATCATGGTTGTCGGTGTGGCTGCAGCAGTCACCAGACATGCTCGTCAGGTCAGGATCATATCAAGGCTAGCAATCAGTTGTTGGGACAAGTATCATTCATCAGGTTGATAGTGTTTACACCAATCAAATAGGTCTATCTCAATCTGAGATATGCAAGTATGATTAATGATCATAATTGCTTCCGCAACTAAAAGGTTCACCAGTGTTAAGGGAGAATAGTAATGATAATCAAACCGGTTTCAAAGTGGAAATAATCGAATCGATTGTATAACCGGTGTGCAAAATGAAGCTAATTCCTACCCTTGGGATCATTACATATGAGATAGGGTCAGCCGTGTTCCAATCAACCATACGCCCGCATGTCGCTCACAAGCAAGGGAGCTACACGCAAGCCCGCAGCTCTAAGCTCCGTGCCCATACCGTGTGCACCTTGCGGCGCAACTACATGGCCATGTTCATATTCACATGCGCGTCTGGTCGCATACACCCGTCCTCATCACAGCTCTGTCTCCTCAATCCTATCCACCCGTGATTGTGAACCCATCCATGTACTGTATCGGTAGGGAATGAAAGGAGCTGAATTCATCTTGAGCTGTGTTATTACAAAAACCCACCCGAGCCGAAAATATGGGTTCTAAAAGTCTCAATAATCCATCATGGGAATTAACCCACCAAAATTAACCAACAACGGAGCCGGATTTGAGCCGTCTCCGATGAACAAAATCATGTAGATAGATTCCGTTGTGATCCATCTCTGGCGGAGTCGAAATGCTTTAGCCTCCGTTGAAATCAAAAGACGCTGCTGCCGCACTGCCCCTCGAGCTACGGAGCCCGTCGCCCGTGGGTACCGTAGGCTTCGTGGGGAATTGATGAAAAAAGATATCAAACCCACGGGCTGCTGGGTTGTAAAAACAAATGAAACCCATGGGCTGGGCTTTAAACCAATCCCTGACCCAGCCCATATATATAACACATGTGATCAATTGGAATCGTGAACAGAATTGAATCTCTTCTCTCACATCGTTGCCATTTCTCATCATGTGTCTGAATGACGTGGTCGAACAGAAGCACTTGCACCGGGACATGCAATCTATGTTTGCTTTGCCACCATGCACACAGTATCACTTCTTCGTCCACACCCCATTCTCCCCTGGGGAAAGGATGGCCAGCTGACACGGCAATCCGTGGTTTGTAGGCTTACCTGTCGCCGCTCTGGGCAGGTAGCATGCCGTATTCGGGCGCCCATCGCCTGCATATGGTGTGCCGTCCACATATCCACCACTGGATGTCCCAGGCGTGGTCCCGTTGGGGCAGTCCACAGGCGGCATGGTACCACTGGAGTATGCCGAGCATGCCTCTATATCCAGATCGAAGTCCACCGCAACACATTCAGGCCACGAGGAGCACACCTCCAAGCATGCCGTGGTATCATTTATACCGTAATACACGCAGGTCCCACCGTGGACATCAGAGATAAGAAGGCTGCTGCTTTTGGTGGATGCGGCGTCATTCCACAACCTATTAGCTGGTGGGGCCTCTACTGCTCGACATGCACCGGCACTCCTGACGTATGCACCTGTGATATAATGATGCACAATTGTGCCCCCCCCTCTCCCCGCCCGCCAGCTGCTCCCTGCATCAGACATGCTTGTGTGTGTGTGTGTGTGAGGACGTTGTTGGACCTAGAGAGATACAATTAGCACATGTACGTCACGCCGCTTGTAATACTGCACTGCCGCACGCGCCGTGCATGATGAAAGCTAGGGCATCACGAGTTTGCTTGCGACAACAACCGCACACAATTATCAACGAATACTGTACAAGTGGCAATGCTTGGTTGACAATCGATCGACCTTACTTCACACAAATGTGTATGGTGCATCATCGAGGGGTCAAGCCACGCACACACCACTCCCAACAATGTGATCCTACATACACCCACCCCACTAGCAAGGCAGCCAACCTAGATGAAGATGTCCATCAACAGTAGTAATCTTACGTAACCCACTATTAGAGCATCAAACACTTGATTGTCATGCATGCGGAGTTTACCAATAATGCGTTAATACAAGTATATATATGCACACACCTGCGATACACCTCAATGCATACATGCCATGCATGCATAGCGCGCACCTACCTGCAATTGTGGTCGGTGGATATGAGGAAAACACCGTCGGCATCATGGTTGTCGGTGTGGCTGCAGCAGTCACCAGACATGCTCGTCAGGTCAGGATCATATCAAGGCTAGGAATCGGTTGTTGGGACAAGTATCATTCATCAGGTTGATAGTGTTTACACCAATCAAATAGGTCTATCTCAATCTGAGATATGCAAGTATGATTAATGATGATAATTGCTTCCGCAACTAAAAGGTTCACCAGCAAGGGTACTAATCAGTTATTAATTGTGTAAAGCAAATGTCCAATTAATCGATTATTGGAATCGAATCGGTTACGAAATTGGGGACAATCGAATCGATTAATCGGATAATTGCTTTCCAAATCGAACAAATCGCCAGTGTTAAGAAGCACAAATTGGTTAAATCGAATCGGTTACGGAATTTAAATAATCGAATCGGTTTCATAACCGGTATGAATTTTCAAACCGATTAGTAGCCTTGTTCACCATTGCTAAGGGAGAATAGTAATGATAATCAAACCGGTTTCAAAGTGGAAATAATCGAATCGATTGTATAACCAGTGTGCAAAATGAAGCTAATTCCTACCCTTGGGATCATTACATATGAGATAGGGTCAGCCGTGTTCCAATCAACCATACGCCCGCATGTCGCTCACAAGCAAGGGAGCTACACACAAGCCCGCAGCTCTAAGCTCCGTGCCCATACCGTGTGCACCTTGCGGCGCAACTACATGGCCATGTTCATATTCACATGCATGCGCGTCTGGTCGCATACACCCGTCCTCATCACAGCTCTGTCTCCTCAATCCTATCCACCCGTGATTGTGAACCCATCCATGTACTGTATCGGTAGGGAATGAAAGAAGCTGAATTCATCTTGAGCTGTGTTATTACAAAAACCCACCCGAGCCGAAAATATGGGTTCTAAAAGTCTCAATAATCCATCATGGGAATTAACCCACCAAAATTAACCAACAACGGAGCCGGATTTGAGCCGTCTCCGATGAACGAAATCGTGTAGATAGATTCCGTTGTGATCCATCTCTGGTGGAGTCGAAATGCTTTAGCCTCCATTGAAATCAAAAGACGCTGCTGCCGCACTGCCCCTCGAGCTACGGAGCCCGTCGCCCGTGGGTACCGTAGGCTTCGTGGGGAATTGATGAAAAAAGATATCAAACCCACGGGCTGCTGGGTTGTGAAAACAAATGAAACCCATGGGCTGGGCTTTAAACCAATTCCTGACCCAGCCCATATATATAACACATGTGATCAATTGGAATCGTGAACAGAATTGAATCTCTTCTCTCACATCGTTGCCGTTCCTCATCATGTGTCTGAATGCCGTGGTCGAACAGAAGCACTTGCACCGGGACATGCAATCTATGTTCGCTTTGCCACCATGCACACAGTATCACTTCGTCCACACCCCATTCTCCCCTGGGGAAAGGATGGCCAGCTGACACGGCAATCCGTGGTTTGTAGGCTTACCTGTCGCCGCTCTGGGCAGGTAGCATGCCGTATTCGGGCGCCCATCGCCTGCATATGGTGTGCCGTCCACATATCCACCACTGGATGTCCCAGGCGTGGTCCCGTTGGGGCAGTCCACAGGCGGCATGGTACCACTGGAGTATGCCGAGCATGCCTCTATATCCAGATCGAAGTCCACCGCAACACATTCAGGCCACGAGGAGCACACCTCCAAGCATGCCGTGGTATCATTTATACCGTAATACACGCAGGTCCCACCGTGGACATCAGAGATAAGAAGGCTGCTGCTTTTGGTGGATGCGGCGTCATTCCACAACCTATTAGCTGGTGGGGCCTCTACTGCTCGACATGCACCGGCACTCCTGACGTATGCACCTGTGATATAATGATGCACAATTGTGCCCCCCCCTCTCCCCGCCCGCCAGCTGCTCCCTGCATCAGACATGCTTGTGTGTGTGTGTGTGTGAGGACGTTGTTGGACCTAGAGAGATACAATTAGCACATGTACGTCACGCCGCTTGTAATACTGCACTGCCGCACGCGCCGTGCATGATGAAAGCTAGGGCATCACGAGTTTGCTTGCGACAACAACCGCACACAATTATCAACGAATACTGTACAAGTGGCAATGCTTGGTTGACAATCGATCGACCTTACTTCACACAAATGTGTATGGTGCATCATCGAGGGGTCAAGCCACGCACACACCACTCCCAACAATGTGATCCTACATACACCCACCCCACTAGCAAGGCAGCCAACCTAGATGAAGATGTCCATCAACAGTAGTAATCTTACGTAACCCACTATTAGAGCATCAAACACTTGATTGTCATGCATGCGGAGTTTACCAATAATGCGTTAATACAAGTATATATATGCACACACCTGCGATACACCTCAATGCATACATGCCATGCATGCATAGCGCGCACCTACCTGCAATTGTGGTCGGTGGATATGAGGAAAACACCGTCGGCATCATGGTTGTCGGTGTGGCTGCAGCAGTCACCAGACATGCTCGTCAGGTCAGGATCATATCAAGGCTAGGAATCGGTTGTTGGGACAAGTATCATTCATCAGGTTGATAGTGTTTACACCAATCAAATAGGTCTATCTCAATCTGAGATATGCAAGTATGATTAATGATGATAATTGCTTCCGCAACTAAAAGGTTCACCAGCAAGGGTACTAATCAGTTATTAATTGTGTAAAGCAAATGTCCAATTAATCGATTATTGGAATCGAATCGGTTACGAAATTGGGGACAATCGAATCGATTAATCGGATAATTGCTTTCCAAATCGAACAAATCGCCAGTGTTAAGAAGCACAAATTGGTTAAATCGAATCGGTTACGGAATTTAAATAATCGAATCGGTTTCATAACCGGTATGAATTTTCAAACCGATTAGTAGCCTTGTTCACCATTGCTAAGGGAGAATAGTAATGATAATCAAACCGGTTTCAAAGTGGAAATAATCGAATCGATTGTATAACCGGTGTGCAAAATGAAGCTAATTCCTACCCTTGGGATCATTACATATGAGATAGGGTCAGCCGTGTTCCAATCAACCATACGCCCGCATGTCGCTCACAAGCAAGGGAGCTACACACAAGCCCGCAGCTCTAAGCTCCGTGCCCATACCGTGTGCACCTTGCGGCGCAACTACATGGCCATGTTCATATTCACATGCATGCGCGTCTGGTCGCATACACCCGTCCTCATCACAGCTCTGTCTCCTCAATCCTATCCACCCGTGATTGTGAACCCATCCATGTACTGTATCGGTAGGGAATGAAAGAAGCTGAATTCATCTTGAGCTGTGTTATTACAAAAACCCACCCGAGCCGAAAATATGGGTTCTAAAAGTCTCAATAATCCATCATGGGAATTAACCCACCAAAATTAACCAACAACGGAGCCGGATTTGAGCCGTCTCCGATGAACGAAATCGTGTAGATAGATTCCGTTGTGATCCATCTCTGGTGGAGTCGAAATGCTTTAGCCTCCATTGAAATCAAAAGACGCTGCTGCCGCACTGCCCCTCGAGCTACGGAGCCCGTCGCCCGTGGGTACCGTAGGCTTCGTGGGGAATTGATGAAAAAAGATATCAAACCCACGGGCTGCTGGGTTGTGAAAACAAATGAAACCCATGGGCTGGGCTTTAAACCAATTCCTGACCCAGCCCATATATATAACACATGTGATCAATTGGAATCGTGAACAGAATTGAATCTCTTCTCTCACATCGTTGCCGTTCCTCATCATGTGTCTGAATGCCGTGGTCGAACAGAAGCACTTGCACCGGGACATGCAATCTATGTTCGCTTTGCCACCATGCACACAGTATCACTTCGTCCACACCCCATTCTCCCCTGGGGAAAGGATGGCCAGCTGACACGGCAATCCGTGGTTTGTAGGCTTACCTGTCGCCGCTCTGGGCAGGTAGCATGCCGTATTCGGGCGCCCATCGCCTGCATATGGTGTGCCGTCCACATATCCACCACTGGATGTCCCAGGCGTGGTCCCGTTGGGGCAGTCCACAGGCGGCATGGTACCACTGGAGTATGCCGAGCATGCCTCTATATCCAGATCGAAGTCCACCGCAACACATTCAGGCCACGAGGAGCACACCTCCAAGCATGCCGTGGTATCATTTATACCGTAATACACGCAGGTCCCACCGTGGACATCAGAGATAAGAAGGCTGCTGCTTTTGGTGGATGCGGCGTCATTCCACAACCTATTAGCTGGTGGGGCCTCTACTGCTCGACATGCACCGGCACTCCTGACGTATGCACCTGTGATATAATGATGCACAATTGTGCCCCCCCCTCTCCCCGCCCGCCAGCTGCTCCCTGCATCAGACATGCTTGTGTGTGTGTGTGTGTGAGGACGTTGTTGGACCTAGAGAGATACAATTAGCACATGTACGTCACGCCGCTTGTAATACTGCACTGCCGCACGCGCCGTGCATGATGAAAGCTAGGGCATCACGAGTTTGCTTGCGACAACAACCGCACACAATTATCAACGAATACTGTACAAGTGGCAATGCTTGGTTGACAATCGATCGACCTTACTTCACACAAATGTGTATGGTGCATCATCGAGGGGTCAAGCCACGCACACACCACTCCCAACAATGTGATCCTACATACACCCACCCCACTAGCAAGGCAGCCAACCTAGATGAAGATGTCCATCAACAGTAGTAATCTTACGTAACCCACTATTAGAGCATCAAACACTTGATTGTCATGCATGCGGAGTTTACCAATAATGCGTTAATACAAGTATATATATGCACACACCTGCGATACACCTCAATGCATACATGCCATGCATGCATAGCGCGCACCTACCTGCAATTGTGGTCGGTGGATATGAGGAAAACACCGTCGGCATCATGGTTGTCGGTGTGGCTGCAGCAGTCACCAGACATGCTCGTCAGGTCAGGATCATATCAAGGCTAGGAATCGGTTGTTGGGACAAGTATCATTCATCAGGTTGATAGTGTTTACACCAATCAAATAGGTCTATCTCAATCTGAGATATGCAAGTATGATTAATGATGATAATTGCTTCCGCAACTAAAAGGTTCACCAGCAAGGGTACTAATCAGTTATTAATTGTGTAAAGCAAATGTCCAATTAATCGATTATTGGAATCGAATCGGTTACGAAATTGGGGACAATCGAATCGATTAATCGGATAATTGCTTTCCAAATCGAACAAATCGCCAGTGTTAAGAAGCACAAATTGGTTAAATCGAATCGGTTACGGAATTTAAATAATCGAATCGGTTTCATAACCGGTATGAATTTTCAAACCGATTAGTAGCCTTGTTCACCATTGCTAAGGGAGAATAGTAACGATAATCAAACCGGTTTCAAAGTGGAAATAATCGAATCGATTGTATAACCGGTGTGCAAAATGAAGCTAATTCCTACCCTTGGGATCATTACATATGAGATAGGGTCAGCCGTGTTCCAATCAACCATACGCCCGCATGTCGCTCACAAGCAAGGGAGCTACACGCAAGCCCGCAGCTCTAAGCTCCGTGCCCATACCGTGTGCACCTTGCGGCGCAACTACATGGCCATGTTCATATTCACATGCGCGTCTGGTCGCATACACCCGTCCTCATCACAGCTCTGTCTCCTCAATCCTATCCACCCGTGATTTTGAACCCATCCATGTACTGTATCGGTAGGGAATGAAAGAAGCTGAATTCATCTTGAGCTGTGTTATTACAAAAACCCACCCGAGCCGAAAATATGGGTTCTAAAAGTCTCAATAATCCATCATGGGAATTAACCCACCAAAATTAACCAACAACGGAGCCGGATTTGAGCCGTCTCCGATGAACGAAATCGTGTAGATAGATTCCGTTGTGATCCATCTCTGGTGGAGTCGAAATGCTTTAGCCTCCGTTGAAATCAAAAGACGCTGCTGCCGCACTGCCCCTCGAGCTACGGAGCCCGTCGCCCGTGGGTACCGTAGGCTTCGTGGGGAATTGATGAAAAAAGATATCAAACCCACGGGCTGCTGGGTTGTGAAAACAAATGAAACCCATGGGCTGGGCTTTAAACCAATTCCTGACCCAGCCCATATATATAACACATGTGATCAATTGGAATCGTGAACAGAATTGAATCTCTTCTCTCACATCGTTGCCGTTCCTCATCATGTGTCTGAATGCCGTGGTCGAACAGAAGCACTTGCACCGGGACATGCAATCTATGTTCGCTTTGCCACCATGCACACAGTATCACTTCGTCCACACCCCATTCTCCCCTGGGGAAAGGATGGCCAGCTGACACGGCAATCCGTGGTTTGTAGGCTTACCTGTCGCCGCTCTGGGCAGGTAGCATGCCGTATTCGGGCGCCCATCGCCTGCATATGGTGTGCCGTCCACATATCCACCACTGGATGTCCCAGGCGTGGTCCCGTTGGGGCAGTCCACAGGCGGCATGGTACCACTGGAGTATGCCGAGCATGCCTCTATATCCAGATCGAAGTCCACCGCAACACATTCAGGCCACGAGGAGCACACCTCCAAGCATGCCGTGGTATCATTTATACCGTAATACACGCAGGTCCCACCGTGGACATCAGAGATAAGAAGGCTGCTGCTTTTGGTGGATGCGGCGTCATTCCACAACCTATTAGCTGGTGGGGCCTCTACTGCTCGACATGCACCGGCACTCCTGACGTATGCACCTGTGATATAATGATGCACAATTGTGCCCCCCCCTCTCCCCGCCCGCCAGCTGCTCCCTGCATCAGACATGCTTGTGTGTGTGTGTGTGTGAGGACGTTGTTGGACCTAGAGAGATACAATTAGCACATGTACGTCACGCCGCTTGTAATACTGCACTGCCGCACGCGCCGTGCATGATGAAAGCTAGGGCATCACGAGTTTGCTTGCGACAACAACCGCACACAATTATCAACGAATACTGTACAAGTGGCAATGCTTGGTTGACAATCGATCGACCTTACTTCACACAAATGTGTATGGTGCATCATCGAGGGGTCAAGCCACGCACACACCACTCCCAACAATGTGATCCTACATACACCCACCCCACTAGCAAGGCAGCCAACCTAGATGAAGATGTCCATCAACAGTAGTAATCTTACGTAACCCACTATTAGAGCATCAAACACTTGATTGTCATGCATGCGGAGTTTACCAATAATGCGTTAATACAAGTATATATATGCACACACCTGCGATACACCTCAATGCATACATGCCATGCATGCATAGCGCGCACCTACCTGCAATTGTGGTCGGTGGATATGAGGAAAACACCGTCGGCATCATGGTTGTCGGTGTGGCTGCAGCAGTCACCAGACATGCTCGTCAGGTCAGGATCATATCAAGGCTAGGAATCGGTTGTTGGGACAAGTATCATTCATCAGGTTGATAGTGTTTACACCAATCAAATAGGTCTATCTCAATCTGAGATATGCAAGTATGATTAATGATGATAATTGCTTCCGCAACTAAAAGGTTCACCAGCAAGGGTACTAATCAGTTATTAATTGTGTAAAGCAAATGTCCAATTAATCGATTATTGGAATCGAATCGGTTACGAAATTGGGGACAATCGAATCGATTAATCGGATAATTGCTTTCCAAATCGAACAAATCGCCAGTGTTAAGAAGCACAAATTGGTTAAATCGAATCGGTTACGGAATTTAAATAATCGAATCGGTTTCATAACCGGTATGAATTTTCAAACCGATTAGTAGCCTTGTTCACCATTGCTAAGGGAGAATAGTAATGATAATCAAACCGGTTTCAAAGTGGAAATAATCGAATCGATTGTATAACCGGTGTGCAAAATGAAGCTAATTCCTACCCTTGGGATCATTACATATGAGATAGGGTCAGCCGTGTTCCAATCAACCATACGCCCGCATGTCGCTCACAAGCAAGGGAGCTACACGCAAGCCCGCAGCTCTAAGCTCCGTGCCCATACCGTGTGCACCTTGCGGCGCAACTACATGGCCATGTTCATATTCACATGCGCGTCTGGTCGCATACACCCGTCCTCATCACAGCTCTTCTTAATCCTATTAATGCGTGATTTTTATCCCGTGTATGGGGGGGAGATGGAGAGGAGGGGGGGGATTAAAAGTGATACAATCCATGAGCTGGGTTTTCAAAGAACATTCGAACCGCAGATTTTATAGGGTTGCTTCCCACGTGTTCATTCGTTCTCTTCTCGTAGGTGGAACCATAAGATAACTCTACTCGTCCATGTTCAGCTGCTCCACGTCGTCATCGTAGGCCACCCGAGTCATGTTGCACTCGTCAGTGTCGCCCACCTCGTCCGGATACTAGGCACCGTTGATGGGCCAGTTCACCTCGACATGACTTCCTAGGGCCAGCTTAGAATGTGGTTTGGCCGCTGCGGACTTTCCTGCACCCTGCAGGCAGGTAGTGGCTCGCAGGGAGCAGGAAATGCAAAACATGACTCCGGCCCAGCCTGAGGCTCCCAGCAGCTCGGACCCTTTCAGTCTGCTTAGAGTGAAGAGGTCTCACTGCCGTGGCATGCTGAGGATCTCCTCGGACAGCGCCTTCAACTGATAGAAACATATCTGCCCCAGCCAGTACGTTGCCACCACCGTGGCAGCGAACCCCGCTTCCCTCAGCGTGTGCGCCTCCTTATTGAGCAGCGAGCAGGGGGGGGTTTACCCATTTGAGCTCTCCTAGCTAGCTAGTTGTAGGCTAAGGAGTCCACGCCCTCGCGCCCCGGATCGTACCACTGAGCGTAGTACCGAGGCAACTGAGTGCTGGAGAGCTCAGATGCGAAACGGTCCGCACACGGTGTGCGTGTGCCACTTTGTGTCCGCCCAGTCGAGCTATTGCCAGTTCAGCCGCCAGTCATCGAGGTCCTTGTTCCGCAACAGCCGGTTGGTCCACTCGTTTGCCTCTATCTGATGTACCCTGCCTGGAGCTCGACGTTGTTTTAGTCCAGAAGCAGCCAGAGGTGCCGCATGAGCTCCGGGTTTAACGAACAAAGTGGAGTGGCTGCGTATTACCACCACCGCCTGGTTGTCACAGTACAACCTCACCACCTTGCCTGTCAGCTCCCACCAACGCAGAAACAATTGTACCATCTTGTACACGACCTCCAGCTCTAGGGCCCAGGCGGATGATGTGGAAGTGTCGCAGCTCGTCACCCCAGATAGAAGCCCTGCGCCGCATGCTTCCGGCTCTGCACTACCTCACAAGAAAGGATGGCGGAGTCCGTGCAAAGCGTTGCCCTTGCCGCTTGGTGGAGAGGACGAAGTACAACTCTCGCAGGTGCAACCTTACTGGTGGCACCGCTAGGTGCAACGACTGGCACACGCCGGTGAAGCCCACACGCCGCCTGCGCTCGCAGCAAGGCTACTAATCGGTTTCAAATTCCTTACCGGTTATGAAACCGATTCGATTACTTGAATTCCGTAACCGATTCGATTTAACCGATTTGTTCATCTTAACACTGGCGATTCGTTCGATTTCGAAAGTAATTATCCGATTAATCGATTTGATTGTGCCCAAAATACTTGAATTCCGTAACCGACTCGATTAATCGGACAATTGCTTTACACAATTCATAACCGATTAGTATCCTTGGCTCGCAGCCAACGTTTCTCCCAAAGAGCTTTGCCGAGAAGCGCCTTGGGGTGAACGTTGATCTTCTGCAGCGTGGCAGAAGTGACGCAGAACAGATTCGCTGCCAAGTCTGCCCATGCTTTGCTCCTAGGGAGGGGGCAGCAACTCACATTGGATTTGCTACCCCATAGACTCGGATTCGAGGTCGTGGGGGAATCGGCATCCCCCCCGAGACCCGACTTTCTATTGTGGGGGGTCGCAGAGAGTCTCCCCCCCCCCTCGATCATAGTTTTTCTCAGTGGGGGAGGGAAGTGCCCTAAATAAAAAAGTCCATATTTCTTGTGTAGCGAGTTTCCGAAATTCCCCCTAAAAGGCCAGGATACGTGGATACCACCATCACGCGCTCCGGGGCTGGAGTGCTCCACACGCGGATACCACCAAAATCACGCGCTCGGAAGCAGGAGGGCCCTACATAGGGGAAGTTGTGCTATTGAGGCATATGTGGGGATTCGGAGGTGTTCCGCGCGGTCGGGAATGTGATAAAGTACATACACTTGCCGCAAGCGATCATTTACTCATATCGGCATTCTTGATTAGCACAGACTTTGCCTTCCACCCCTCCCCCCCCTAGAGTCCTGTTTGGGTCGTGGGGTTATGGACCCCCCCCCCCCCCCCAGACTCAGCAATGTGACTTGCTGCCTGTCTGCCCGCCTGCCCCCCTCCCCTAGGAGCAAAGCGTGGGCAGCCCAAGTCGAAGTGCCCAACTCCAACCTGAGGTGCTCCACCAGCTGAGTGAGCTCCCATTACCCCTTCTTCTCGTTCCTCCTAATGCTGAGTCAAGTCAGCACTCGAATCACTAGCTCGCGCACCCAGAGCGCTTCCACGCTGCTGCCCATGAGGACGAGGAAGTCGTCAATGTACGAGAGAACTCGGGCACCTTCCTGGTGCTTGTCTTTCCCACATCCTCCACCTCGTCTGCGCGGTGAGGCGCCCGGCGCTTGCACGCAAAGCTTCGGCTGCGAAGATTTTGCACCTCCCGGCGGTCCTCCGCAGACCGTGGAGACCAAAAGCACCCTTACTGCCTATTCTACTGCCGCAGCCACCTTCAACTTTTCCAGTGTCATTGCTCTTTCCTCAAAAGATACTGCATGCCCAAGCCGGGAGGCCAAGCCACTGAACCCATATGTGTACCGTGGGTTTCGTGGGGGTTTAAAGGATATCGAACCCAGGAGTTGGATGGGTTGAAAAAGCAAATGAAACCCATAGGCTCCTGGTTTTAAAACAATTCTCTGACCAACCCAGCCCATAACCCACGGGGACCGCTGAAATCATGAACCGAATTGTCTATACTCTCACATGGCGTTCCTCGTCATATGTATGCCATGGTCGAACGCACGCACTCACCCAGGGGCATGCAATATATTATAAGGCTAGGTATTAGTTTGGCCAGTTGTCCGATTAGTGACTTAATTGTGGATATCACAATAAAAAATGTTTGGAAAGCAACTATCATTTCATCGAAACGGTTGGGTTTATTTGCGCAGCCAACAATCGAACCAGAAGACAAAATCCACATCTAAGATTAGGTTAACAAGTGAAAGCCCTCAATCAAATGGACTTGGAGGATTATCAAACCCTCGATAATCGGTAATCGGCATTTTCTATTCCGAAATATTCCATCCACACCATACTTCAGAAAGAAATCGTACAAATCTATTCGAAACGGTTCGGATGTTCCACGATTGAAGTAAGTTAAGGCTACTAATCGGTTATGAAATGTGTAAAGCAATTGTCCAATTAATCAATTGTTGGAATCGAATTGCCTGTGAAAGGTCTCCGCGGTGGGCGGTGGGCGGTGGGCGTATGGTGGTGCGGTCGGCCGGTTCGAATGCCACTACCTGGCGTGTGGCCGTCGGGGGATGTTCACGTGCCGTCATGATGCGGTGCAGGACGTGCTGGTGGAGATGTTGCGGAAGGTGTTCGACCCAGCCTCCGTGTGGAAGATGTACATTTACCATCGGAGCTACTCTCCGCGGTATGAGCCGGACATCAAAGTTCTCAACTACGACGGGCGGGGGCGGGGCCTCATCATCGGCATGGTGATTGGCTTCCCGTGCGCCTCGTCATACGTGGGGGCGGCCTCCCGCGAGCCGCGGCGCGGGGCTGGAGTGGAGGAGGGGCGGGGGGAGTACCTCTGCGGTGACGTCTCCCCGCATAAGCTGGTGCCTTTTGCAGTGGAGACCTTCAGAGGTTTAGGTGTGCAGGCCAAGAAGTTCTTGGGGGTGTGTGCCGAGAGAGGGTACGACCGTCTTGGTCCGGAGTTGGTTTCAGCGACGTGGTCGACCCCAACTTTCAAGTCATATTGGGGACGGAAGCTGATGGTCGCATTGCGGGGATTACAAGCCTTCGGGTTGCACACTTGGGCATTAGACGACTTTCCGCAGTGAACTATTTGATGAGTTGAATTAGGTATGTTCATTGTAGATTAGTGGGGACGTAGGTTATATGTATGGGGTTTCCGTTGTTTGCTAGGAGTTCTCCGTTTTAATTAGGATTTTTCCGATGGACAATTGTTTGGTTTCCTTGGATAATGTGGACATCATTATTCTAATAGCCTTGTAATACAATTATCACCTCGTTCACACCCCATTCCCCTGGGGAAAGGATGGCCAACTGACGCAACAATCCGTGTTTTGTAGGCTTACCTGTCGCCGCTCTGGGCAGGTAGCATGCCGTATTCGGGCGCCCATCGCCTGCATATGGTGTGCCGTCCACATATCCACCACTGGATGTCCCAGGCGTGGTCCCGTTGGGGCAGTCCACAGGCGGCATGGTACCACTGGAGTATGCCGAGCATGCCTCTATATCCAGATCGAAGTCCACCGCAACACATTCAGGCCACGAGGAGCACACCTCCAAGCATGCCGTGGTATCATTTATACCGTAATACACGCAGGTCCCACCGTGGACATCAGAGATAATAAGAAGGCTGCTGCTTATGGTGGATGCGGCGTCATTCCACAACCTATTAGCTGGTGGGGGCTTTACTGCTCGACATGCACCGGCACTCCTGACGTATGCACCTGTGGCATAATCATAAACAATCATGCTCCCTCCTCTCTGCTCTTCCCGCTCGCCAGCAGCTGCTCCCTGCATCAGACATGCTTGTGTGGGGGAGTACGCCGTTGGACTTTGCGAGCGGCTATCTATAATAAGCATCTGTATACACCACGCCGCTCATCATACTGCATTGCCGCTCAAGTGTCTTGTGCGTGATGGTAGAGTGTCATAATTTTGCTTGCTACGTACGACAACCACAACCAATTATTACAAACTATTGTATCGGCGGTATTGCGTGGTTGACGATCGACCGGCCGTTAAAGAGATGTTCACTACACATCAAGGGATCAAGCCACGCACACCATTCCTACTGCGGTACATACATACACCCCACTAGTCAGGCGCACAAATCCGAAGATAAAGATGTCCATCTACAGCAGTAATCCTAACCCACCATTGGAGCATCAAACAATCGATTGTCATGAATGCGAAGTTAACCAATCATATGTATATATAGCTATATGCGCACACCTGCGATACACCTCCATACATACATACCATGTATAGAGCGCACCTACCTGCAATTGTGGTCGGTGGATATGAGGAAAACACCGTTGGCACCATGGTTGTCGGTGTGGCTGCAACAGTCACCAGTCGTGCCCAGCTTCTCAACCCTGCCCATCTCCTCTTTGGAGGGGCATTCTGTGTTCCACAGAAGCACACTGAGGAGCGATGGCGGCACACACATTCTTCTAGGTTGGTTTGGTGAAGACATTCATATAATTATCCATTGTACCTGTGTGAGTTCTTATCCCCACATGTTTGGTATACGGATGCAGTGCGCTCGAGTTACAATAACAGTATTGCTAAATGCTTATTTGCCTTAACAGCCATATGATGTTTGTGTCATCTGACAGGGGATAGCATCCGAGAGTGACCTAGAGGAGTAGCTTGTATTATTCCCATAGAAGACAGCTAGCAACGTGCCACCTGGGTACCTGGATTGAGGAGGAAGTCCTGCTGAGGATTGGGCAGCCTTCTCATTGATAGGTTAGGCTAACCAGCCATATTGTTGCAGAGCATAAGAAACCCTGAGTTTCTCTGGATTTCGAATATTACAGTTTGCCACACTTTAAAAGTAGTTCTAGTAATACTAAACTTATTTGCCCCAGCGATTCTTTTCCCGGCATGGGCTCTGTCGTGTAATGTGGTTTTTAGCAACTCTGGTTATTATGGACAGAACACTTACCGTTACATGCCTGAGCATAGTTAGGTTCCCAACTTCCTCCCTCTTGACAATACATTGGCTCTGAAGTATGCCCGTCTTCACAGTGCGCTTGGCAAAACTGATCGGGGTTGATGCCCCGGGAGTGCTCCTTACAGTACCAATTCAACAGATTTACAGGAGCTCCAGTGGCATTAGTGTTGCACAATATCCGCGTATTCAGAGCCGCGAGCATTACTTCCTCTGTCGCGAGCACAAAGGCACCGTCACCATGCGCAAAAGTATGCAGCTTGTGAAGATCGTACATACTATGCTGTTTGACGTGTGCATAGCGCAAGATGATACTGTTTCGCTGGTAATGACCTTAAAGCTCACCCTGGAACATCCGCACAAAACGTGACTGAGAAAACTCTGGTGGCAACGAAGTAATTTAATTTCAAATGATCGTATCAACTTCGCCTCACAGCGCTCAACGAATTCACTTCTCCTCCTGTGGAAGAGTGAAGGAGTGGAGGAGTGAATTCATTGAGCGCTGTGAGGCGAAGTTGATTCGATCATTTGAAGTTAAATTACTTCGTTGCCACCGGATCGTTACACCTGTGCAATATCATAAACACCAATATCCTGCATGTAAGAGAGCATTGTCAGATCCAAAATGTTTCGCCGACCTAGTGGATAGGGTCCACGAAGTACACGTCACACAACACAACAGCACACCCGGAGAAAGTCCCTCTCCAAAACACTCGTGGCAAAACGGGGTCTCATCATCCCTATGGGTGAATCCCATGCTCAGAAGATCACTTCCGGCTAAAAGTAACGGCAGTTTCATTATTATTTTCGTCGCAACAAGAAAACAGGTAGGCGGGTTTCTGGGTTTCAGGTTGCTTGACTATGAAGTCTATTGGAGTGTCCATGCGCGCAGTGATTACGACATTTTGCTTGGATTTTGTGCATATTACACAACCGGACCCGAAGTCATTCCACGAGAAACTACGCGGAAGAACTGTTTCAAGAGGTGCTACATATGAGGGTCTCGTCATCGACGGAAAGGAATGCCTTGCTTAGGCATCGTGACAACAGAAAAGTCACGAGGCATTCGTTACACAACGGAGCGTAAGAAACTTCGCTGCAAGGTTTTATCACTGATTAAAATTCTCATGCTCGGTCCGAACGATACCTGTGACTTTATAGTCTGGACTCATTAAGGAAGCGGATGAGACTGTTTCGACAAGTTCTCGACAGGAGGACAGTAGAATCAAGTTCCACAGGCACATCGCATAAAAGACTTGATGCCAGCAACACATCTTTGAACGCCTCCACTTGAATCTTCCCGACCTTAGGAGCGCGCGTAATAATGTAGACAGTGGAAAGTGCACAGTAGCGACCGTCATTCCAGGGTTACACAGTCTATGAAAGGGAATATGTAAATCTGGTCACACTTTCAGACCTCTTGCAGAGCTTATTATCAAAACTATGCCTTCAACGTGTTCCCGACTGCCGAGGCACAAAACCTGGCCAATGGGGGACAGCTCCCCCGCCCGCTTTCCTCCGAGAGAACCCCCTTCTCCGTGTCACGCGTCAAGGTGTCACCGCCAAGCGCCATCGTCATCGTCACCTGCGCTGGAGAAGGGAAATTTCTGAGCTCGAGAGTCCTCGGTCGATTTGGGATTGATCGGGCCGCCTAGATTGCAGAAGGCTCTCGACCGCTGAAATCCAAGCTTCCAAGACCAACTGTCATGTCATGTCACCTGTATGTCATGTCATGTCACCTGTCGCTGCGCTGCGCTGTGTCACTGGGCTGTGGGATGTGGGCTCACTGCCTGTGACATTTATAGCATTATTGCACATTCGACATTGAACAGCATTCAAGAATCCTCTCGACGGAAATCTTCACATGTCCAGCTGTCCGGCAACAACGCGTGAACAATTCGTCATGTTCTTCCTCAAGAATTAATAGTCGCACCTTCGGTGCGAACATGGAGTGACGGATGCACAGAAGCCCTTCGATGAACCGTCGTCACATACTCGGCTGAACACCTGCACGATCTTGCGGTTCGTGCCCCTCATAGGATGCCCAGTTGTTCTTGCTGCGCCAGTCACAGGCACAGCCTCTCGTTGCGTGCGTCACATTCTGCGCGAAGAAACTTGTTTCTTGAAACCGTTCTTACAACGAACCACTTTGGGTGTCAAGTTCTCAAGTTCTCTTATTGTGTGTTTTCTTGTTTGCGATCGAAATAATGGCCAAGGTTAAACCTAGTCCTTTCGGACCTCCAGATTGCTGTGGGGCCACCACGTTCCCACTCGTAGGGACCTTTCAAGGGTGGATTGTTGTGTTGGCAGTTTTTGGTACACTCGTTAGCGTTATCGCCTCGAAGTTAGGAATTACGCTCGAGACCCTTGGAGTGGCTTGATCTTATTTTAGTCGCTTATTTCTTACAGAAATGTGCTGTCTTCAACTGCAAGTGAAGGGATATCTCAACCTCGGCATTTTCCGCACCGTCGATTCTTTTGCTGGAAAACGTGGGAGAACTTGCATGTGCGTCTCGGCAAAGAGCTGCAGTTCGAGCTCAGTTCTGCAGAGAGCTGCAGTATTTTCAATGCGCGGCCGACCTCGCTGTGCAACTTGGCCACTAGATGTTGTTCGGAATGACGCTCAGGATCACATAGGGTTTCCCGCGAATGCACTCTCGCTTGCTGACAGCCTTCTGCCAACTATGCATAGCGTCGGTGTGAGTTGTGCCTCTTCTTCTCCTATTATATTTTTACTTTTTATTTTGTTTTACTTAAATAACTAGTAGCATTTTGATTCGACTTGTATGCCCGAGTGCCGCCTACGCTGTTCATCTGGTCCCGAGGACAAAACACAAAATACCTGTCACCTACCAAACGCATAAGGAAACAAATCTCTTGCTGAGGGCAGCGCACATAAATCATGTAAGCCGTGTTTGGCTCTTCTTGTTGCGTCAACCACGGTAAGCAGGTGTTCACTTCTGGTTCTGACGCTGACGCAGCCTGGCGTTAGTGTTGCATGCCGGTGCGTAGCTTACGTTGAGCGACGTTGTTGGAATATTATGTTCGTGCGCGCTATCCTATCCGACGCACTACTTCGCCCATATTCGAAGGAGTGCTCAAGGAGGAACGTTGACCTCTCTCAAACTGTGCGAAGACGTTCGGTCATGTGCCGGAGGAGCAAGGCTCGCAAGGATTTCCTATCTCCGAACAAGTGACTGGCACAACCGCCCGCGCCACGCGTCAGGGAGATTGGCACTTGTGGTTCGAGTGCAGTATCCGATAGCATGCTTTCGCGACAGTGCTTGTAGCCGTTTTCCAGGCTGCGTGCTTCGCACCTCTGGATCCTTGCCCGCTGCACGACCGAGTTTCGATGCACTTCATACCTCAGCGTTTGCTCGGTCGGCTGGATAACTCAGCACAGCAAGTGTAGGATTCCGGCAGCACTTATCTCTTGAGCTGTGTCGCCGCGGAGGGGTGAGAGCCCCGGAGAGAACTTTTCGGAGGGGAGCAAAAGGACTCGGTCAGCAAGAGGGGGCTTCAGAGTAGCCTGATATGACTTGTGTACACAACCTGTTCTAGAAGGTAGGATGATAAGATTTGGAAAACTCAGCTTGAAGTAGCCCATACTGAGAAGTATTTCAAATGCCGCAAAGCTTTGTAGGATTGTTGTTTCTGCGTTGCAGAAGTTGACTTGTTCTGCTCTTGCTAACTTGCATTCGACTCAGGGAGACACATGAGAGGCACGGTCTCAAATACGATTTCGTACAAGTTAACAGTGGAAGTCATGTGGTGTTACGTGATGTGTGTAGACCGTGACTCAATGATCGAATCGTACGTGTCTACATCAAGTAAGAGTTAGACTATTCATAAATAACGTCAAATATCCTATCTTGGATATCCCCATTTTCAAAAAAACCGCCCACATGAAGTGTCCCCAATTGCCAAAATCACCCAAAATTATTTATTCAACAAACCCCTCTATGGCGACAAAAAGGAGGCTGTAAAAACTTCCCTTTTCATGGCGACAATTTGTCCCTGTTATTAGGGATATGTTGTTCCATATTATATGGCGACAAATTTCCCATGTTACCCGATGGTCGCTGTGCCAATTTCTTCACAGTAGTGAACGAATTTCAGAGCCTCTCAAACTTGAGGGATCTTCTTTCCTGACAAGGAGCTACGTGGCCATTTGACCTCGCACATAGCCGTATCGTCATAACGCACGTAGCGAACTCCTGTACCTGGACTTCCGCACATATGTAACAATCTTCTCTTTCGGAGAGCAGCCACTGCGTGCTACGTGTTCAATGCCCCACAGTTCGGCATGGGCCCGGCGCACGGTTTATCTTCTCTAAGCGATCACCAGCAATGAAGAATGAATTGTCGGTGCGGTGGAGGCATAATAAGGCGGCCAGGATGTTGAACTAGTACCCTGATGCCTTTTTGCCGGAGAAATTACCTCCTAGCGGTTGGCATCGTTGGCAAAGCCGGTTGCAACAAGTGGCGAGTGGAGCGAGCGCGAGCGAGTGTGGGCGTAGCGAATACGCGCGGGAGGAGGGAGTTAGCATGAAGCTCCTCATAGGGCAAAACGTGTGCGAGAGCCATATCGGAAATAAAATCCGAACAAAATAAAGCCAATGCGCGAAAAATGCCGAAACCACTCTACTAGGATATCCTCACAATGGCTTTCCGGTTGAGTGGGCAAACACAGTTGACAGTTTAGGTGGAGTTTAAGTCTGAATATTTTGAGGTAACGGAAATAAGAGCTCATACTAATTCCCTCCAGTCAGCCATCTTCAAGACGCGTTTTGGGTTTGGGTTTGCACGTACCCAAACCCAAAACAGCCAAAGAGTTCGAGTCGTTCTCGTGCGTTCTAACGTACAAGACTGTACTGACATATTGCCGAGATACATATCTTGTGCTTCCGCGAAGTACAAGGCATGAGATAAGCTATGGGTCAAACCGAGGATGTATGTCTTTGGCAGATTTGTGGGTTTG
>LGRX02004696.1:0-91470 GCA_001247695.2 Cymbomonas tetramitiformis | reverse complement strand
CCCCGTGCTCACGGAATGCCTCCTGCCGGCCGTGACTCACCCCGTGCTCACGGAACGCCTCCTGCCGGCCGTGACTCACCCCGTGCTGCCGGAATGCCTCCTGCCGGCTGTGACTCACCCCGTGCTGCCGGAACGCCTCCTGCCGGCCGTGACTCACCTCATGCTCCCCTGATTACCTCCTGCCGGCCGTGACTCACCCTGTGCTCCCCCTCCTGTCACGTGTGGACTCACCCTCTCGTGCTCTCACGAACGCCTCTGCCGGCTGTGACTCACCCCAGCCGGAACGCTCCGCGGCCGCGTGACTCACCCTGTGCTGCCGGAACGTCCCATGCCGGCCGTAACTCACCCCCGTGCTCCCGGACGCCTTCGCCGTCATGACTCACCCCGTGCTCACGGAACACCTCCTGCCGCCGCGGATCACCCTGTGCTGGAACGCCTCCTGCCGGCCGCGGATCACCCCGTGCACACGGAACGCCCAGAAGCCGCGCCGCCACCTGCGCGGCTGAATGCCTCCTGCCAGGCTGTGACTCACCCTGTGCTCACAGAACGCTCCTGCCGGCCGTGACTCACCCCGTGCTCTACGGAACGCCCCCGCCCGCGTGACACCACCCTCGCGGCTCACAGAACTCCTGCCGGCCGCAGACTCACCCCAGGTGCTCACGGAACGCCTCCCTGCCGGCCGTGACTCACCCTGCAGTCACGGAACGGGCCCTGCCGGCCGTGCAGACACGACCCCCTGTGCTCTCTCCTGAACTCCTGCCGGCCGTGACTCACCCTGTGCTCACACGCCTCCGCCGGCCGTGACTCACCCCGTGGTGCCGGAACGCCTCCTGCCGGCCGTGACTCACCCCGTGCTGCTGGAATGCCTCCTGCCGGCCGTGACTCACCCCGCGCTCTCCCATGGGCAAGGGCACGAACCTGCATGAGCAGCAGAGTCTCCATGCGGTCCTCTTTTGGGGTGGCGCACGCGGCGTCCTCCACGGCATGCGCGCCGCTACCGTGTTGGGGCGCTGCGGCACTCGCCCCCGACGGGCTTCGCGGGGATGCCAAGGGTGGCAGCTCCGAGTTGTTGTCGTGCACCTCCTGGAGTAAGCTCAGAAAGGGGCGTTTCGACGTTTCAGGCACGTCTGGCACGATGCCCCGCCCCGATCCCGCACCTCCAAAGGTCGCATCCAGCTCCAAAAGCTCAACTGGCCCTCCATGCAGTACATTGAGCCCCACCCTTTCCAAAGGGAGGTGCCTACCATCAGCTGGATGAGAAGGAATAGGTCGGCTGTGCTGGATGAAAGTTGGGTGCCCCATCTTTCCCGGGGAATGCCTCCCTTCAACAATACTTAGAGGACAAGGGCTAACACGTGGAGCGGCCATCCTCCACTACAACGTGAACGGGTGGAGCGACCATCCTCCACTACAACGTGGACTGGTGGAGCGGCCACCCTCCACTGCAACGTGGAGAGGTGGAGCAGACACCCTCCACTACAACGTGGATGGGTGGAGCGGACACCCTCCACTCCAACGTGGACAGGGGTGACGGGTGAAGCATACACCCTCCATTACAACGTGGGCAAGTGGAGCGGCCATCCTCCACTACAACGTGGTCAGGGGTGACGGGTGGAGCAGACACCCTCCACCAAAACGTGGGCGGGTGGAGCGGCCCCCCTCCACTATAACGTGGGCGGGTGGTGCGGCCACCTTCCACTACACCGTGGGCGGGTGGAGCGGCCACCCTCCACTACAACGTGGGCGGGTGGAGCGGCCACCCTCCACTACAACGTGGAAGGGTGGAGCGGTCACCCTCAACTACAACGTGGACGGGTGGAGCGGCCATCCTCCACTACAACGTGGACGGTTGGAGCGGCCACCCTCCACTACAACGTGGATGGGTGGAGCGGACACCCTCCACTCCAACGTGGACAAGGGTGACGGGTGGAGCAAACACCCTCCACTACAACGTAGGCAGGTGGAGCGGCCATCCTCCACAATAACGTGGTCAGGGGTGACGGGTGGAGCAGACACCCTCCACTACAACGTGGGCAGGTGGAGCGGCCATCCTCCACTACAACGTGGTCAGGGGTGACGGGTGGAGCGGGCACCCTCCACCAAAACGTGGGCGGGTGGAGCGGCCCCCCTCCACTATAACTTGGGCGGGTGGAGCGGCCACCGTCCACTACACCGTGGGCGGGTGGAGCGGCCACCCTCCACTACAACGTGGGCGGGTGGAGCGGCCACCCTCCACTACAACGTGGAAGGGTGGAGCGGGAGACGGTCACCCTCCACGTGGATGGGTGCCACCCTCCACTCAACGTGGACGGGTGGAGCGGCCACCCTCCACTACAACGTGGACAAGGGTGACAGGTGGAGCGAGCCACCCTCCACTACAACGTGGAAGGGTGGAGCGGCCACCCTCCACTACAACGTGGGCGGGTGGAGCAGACACCCTCCACTACAACGCGCACAGGGGTGACGGGTGGAGCGGCCACCCTCCACTACAACGTGGACAGGGGTGACAGGTGGAGCAGACACCCTCCACTACAACGTGGAAGGGTGGAGCGGCCACCCTCCACAACAACGTGGGCAGGAGGAGCGGTCACCCTCCACTACAACGTGGACGGGTGGAGCGGCCATCCTCCACAACAACGTGGGCAGGTGAAGCGGTCACCCTCCACTACAACGTGTCCGGGTGGAGCGGTCACCCTCTACTACAACGTGGCCGGGTGAAGTGGCCACCCTCCACTATAGCGTTGACGGGTGGAGCGGCCATCCTCCACTACAACGTGGACGGGTGGAGCGGCCACCCTCCACTACAACGTGGATGGGTGGAGCGGACACCCTCCACTCCAACGTGGACATGGGTGACGGGTAGAGCAGACACCCTCCACTACAACGTGGGCAGGTAGAGCGGCCATCCTCCACTACAACGTGGCCGGGTGAAGTGGCCACCCTCCACTATAGCGTGGACGGGTGGAGCGGCCATCATCTACTACAACGTGGATGGGTGGACCTGACACCCTCCACTACAACGTGGGCGGTTGGAGTGGCCACCCTCCACTACAACGTGGACAAGGGTGACGGGTGGAGCGGCCACCCTCCACTACAACGTGGAAGGGTGGAGCGGCCACCCTCCACTACAACGTGGACAGGGGTGACGGGTGGAGCGACCATCATCCACTACAACGTCGAAGGGTGGAGCGGCCACCCTCCACTACAACGTGGGCGGGTGGAGCGGCCACCCTCCACTACACCGTGGACAAGGGTGACGGGTGGAGCGGCCACCCTCCACTACAACGTGGAAGGGTGGAGCGGCCACCCTCCACTACAACGTGGGCGGGTGGAGCAGACACCCTCCACTACAACGCGCACAGGGGTGACGGGTGGAGCGGCCACCCTCCACTACAACGTGGACAGGGGTGACAGGTGGAGCAGACACCCTCCACTACAACGTGGAAGGGTGGAGCGGCCACCCTCCACTACAACGTGGACAAGGGTGACGGGTGGCGCGACCACCCTCCACTACAACAAGCGGTACAACGTGTGACGGGTGGAGCGGCCACCCTCCACTACAACGTGGAAGGGTGGAGCGGCCACCCTCCACTACAACGTGGACATGGGTGACGGGTAGAGCAGACACCCTCCACTACAACGTGGGCAGGTAGAGCGGCCATCCTCCACTACAACGTGGCCGGGTGAAGTGGCCACCCTCCACTATAGCGTGGACGGGTGGAGCGGCCATCATCTACTACAACGTGGATGGGTGGACCTGACACCCTCCACTACAACGTGGGCGGTTGGAGAGGCCACCCTCCACTACAACGTGGACAAGGGTGACGGGTGGAGCGGCCACCCTCCACTACAACGTGGAAGGGTGGAGCGGCCACCCTCCACTACAACGTGGACAGGGGTGACGGGTGGAGCGACCATCATCCACTACAACGTCGAAGGGTGGAGCGGCCACCCTCCACTACAACGTGGGCGGGTGGAGCGGCCACCCTCCACTACACCGTGGACAAGGGTGACGGGTGGAGCGGCCACCCTCCACTACAACGTGGAAGGGTGGAGCGGCCACCCTCCACTACAACGTGGGCGGGTGGAGCAGACACCCTCCACTACAACGCGCACAGGGGTGACGGGTGGAGCGGCCACCCTCCACTACAACGTGGACAGGGGTGACAGGTGAAGCGGCCACCCTCCACTACAACGTGGAAGGGTGGAGCGGCCACCCTCCACTACGACGTGGACAAGGGTGACGGGTGGAGCGACCATCATCCACTACAACGTCGAAGGGTGGAGCGGCCACCCTCCACTACAACGTGGAAGGGTGGAGCGGCCACCCTCCACTACACCGTGGACAAGGGTGACGGGTGGAGCGGCCACCCTCCACTACAACGTGGAAGGGTGGAGCGGCCACCCTCCACTACGACGTGAACAGGGGTGAAGGGTGGAGCGACCATCATCCACTACAACGTCGAAAGGTGGAGCGGCCACCCTCCACTACAACGTGGACAAGGGTGACGGGTGGAGCGGCCACCCTCCACTACAACGTGGACAGGGGTGACAGGTGGAGCAGACACCCTCCACTACAACGTGGAAGGGTGGAGCGGCCACCCTCCACTACAACGTGGACAGGGGTGACTGGTGGAGCGGCCACCCTCCACTACAACGTGGAAGGGTGGAGCGGCCATCCTCCACTACAACGTGGACAAGGGTGACGGGTGGAGCGGCCACCCTCCACTACAACGTGGAAGGGTGGAGCGGCCACCCTCCACTACGACGTGGACAAGGGTGACGGGTGGAGCGACCATCATCCACTACAACGTCGAAGGGTGGAGCGGCCACCCTCCACTACAACGTGGAAGGGTGGAGCGGCCACCCTCCACTACACCGTGGACAAGGGTGACGGGTGGAGCGGCCACCCTCCACTACAACGTGGAAGGGTGGAGCGGCCACCCTCCACTACGACGTGAACAGGGGTGAAGGGTGGAGCGACCATCATCCACTACAACGTCGAAAGGTGGAGCGGCCACCCTTCACTACAACGTGGACAAGGGTGACGGGTGGAGCGGCCACCCTCCACTACAACGTGGACAGGGGTGACAGGTGGAGCAGACACCCTCCACTACAACGTGGAAGGGTGGAGCGGCCACCCTCCACAACAACGTGGGCAGGAGGAGCGGTCACCCTCCACTACAACGTGGAAGGGTGGAGCGGCCACCCTCCACTACGACGTGGACAAGGGTGACGGGTGGAGCGACCATCATCCACTACAACGTCGAAGGGTGGAGCGGCCACCCTCCACTACAACGTGGAAGGGTGGAGCGGCCACCCTCCACTACACCGTGGACAAGGGTGACGGGTGGAGCGGCCACCCTCCACTACAACGTGGAAGGGTGGAGCGGCCACCCTCCACTACGACGTGAACAGGGGTGAAGGGTGGAGCGACCATCATCCACTACAACGTCGAAAGGTGGAGCGGCCACCCTTCACTACAACGTGGGCAAGGGTGACGGGTGGAGCGGCCACCCTCCACTACAACGTGGACAGGGGTGACAGGTGGAGCAGACACCCTCCACTACAACGTGGAAGGGTGGAGCGGCCACCCTCCACAACAACGTGGGCAGGAGGAGCGGTCACCCTCCACTACAACGTGGACGGGTGGAGCGGCCATCCTCCACAACAACGTGGGCAGGTGAAGCGGTCACCCTCCACTACAACGTGTCCGGGTGGAGCGGTCACCCTCTACTACAACGTGGCCGGGTGAAGTGGCCACCCTCCACTACAACGTGGACGGGTGGAGCGGCCACCCTCCACTACAACGTGGATGGGTGGAGCGGACACCCTCCACTCCAACGTGGACATGGGTGACGGGTAGAGCAGACACCCTCCACTACAACGTGGGCAGGTAGAGCGGCCATCCTCCACTACAACGTGGCCGGGTGAAGTGGCCACCCTCCACTATAGCGTGGACGGGTGGAGCGGCCATCATCTACTACAAGGTGGATGGGTGGACCTGACACCCTCCACTACAACGTGGGCGGTTGGAGTGGCCACCCTCCACTACAACGTGGACAAGGGTGACGGGTGGAGCGGCCACCCTCCACTACAACGTGGAAGGGTGGAGCGGCCACCCTCCACTACAACGTGGACAGGGGTGACGGGTGGAGCGACCATCATCCACTACAACGTCGAAGGGTGGAGCGGCCACCCTCCACTACAACGTGGGCGGGTGGAGCGGCCACCCTCCACTACACCGTGGACAAGGGTGACGGGTGGAGCGGCCACCCTCCACTACAACGTGGAAGGGTGGAGCGGCCACCCTCCACTACAACGTGAACAGGGGTGAAGGGTGGAGTGACCATCATCCACTACAACGTCGAAAGGTGGAGCGGCCATCCTCCACTACAACGTGGACAAGGGTGACGGGTGGAGCGGCCACCCTCCACTACAACGTGGAAGGGTGGAGCGGCCACCCTCCACTACAACGTGGGCGGGTGGAGCAGACACCCTCCACTACAACGCGCACAGGGGTGACGGGTGGAGCGGCCACCCTCCACTACAACGTGGAAGGGTGGAGCGGCCACCCTCCACTACAACGTGGAAGAGTGGAGCTGCCATCCTCCACTACAACGCGGACAAGGGTGACGGGTGGAGCGGCCACCCTCCACTACAACGTGGAAGGGTGGAGCGGCCACCCTCCACTACAACGTGGACAGGGGTGACGGGTGGAGCGACCATCATCCACGACAACGTCGAAGGGTGGAGCGGCCACCCTCCACTACAACGTGGAAGGGTGGAGCGGCCACCCTCCACTACACCGTGGACAAGGGTGACGGGTGGAGCGGCCACCCTCCACTACAACGTGGAAGGGTGGAGCGGCCACCCTCCACTACGACGTGAACAGGGGTAAAGGGTGGAGCGACCATCATCCCCTACAACGTCGAAAGGTGGAGCGGCCACCCTCCACTACAACGTGGACAAGGGTGACGGGTGGAGCGGCCACCCTCCACTACAACGTGGATAGGGGTGACGGGTGAAGCAGACACCCTCCACTACAACGTGGAAGGGTGGAGCGGCCACCCTCCACTACAACGTGGGCGGGTGGAGCAGACACCCTCCACTACAACGCGCACAGGGGTGACGGGTGGAGCGGCCACCCTCCACTACAACGTGGACAGGGGTGACAGGTGGAGCGGCCACCCTCCACTACAACGTGGGCAGGTAGAGCGGCCATCCTCCACTACAACGTGGCCGGGTGAAGTGGCCACCCTCCACTATAGCGTGGACGGGTGGAGCGGCCATCATCTACTACAACGTGGATGGGTGGACCTGACACCCTCCACTACAACGTGGGCGGTTGGAGTGGCCACCCTCCACTACAACGTGGACAAGGGTGACGGGTGGAGCGGCCACCCTCCACTACAACGTGGAAGGGTGGAGCGGCCACCCTCCACTACAACGTGGACAGGGGTGACGGGTGGAGCGACCATCATCCACTACAACGTCGAAGGGTGGAGCGGCCACCCTCCACTACAACGTGGAAGGGTGGAGCGGCCACCCTCCACTATACCGTGGACAAGGGTGACGGGTGGAGCGGCCACCCTCCACTACAACGTGGAAGGGTGGAGCGGCCACCCTCCACTACGACGTGAACAGGGGTGAAGGGTGGAGCGACCATCATCCACTACAACGTCGAAAGGTGGAGCGGCCACCCTCCACTACAACGTGGACAAGGGTGACGGGTGGAGCGGCCACCCTCCACTACAACGTGGACAGGGGTGACAGGTGGAGCAGACACCCTCCACTACAACGTGGAAGGGTGGAGCGGCCACCCTCCACTACAACGTGGACAGGGGTGACTGGTGGAGCGGCCACCCTCCACTACAACGTGGAAGGGTGGAGCGGCCATCCTCCACTACAACGTGGACAAGGGTGACGGGTGGAGCGGCCACCCTCCACTACAACGTGGAAGGGTGGAGCGGCCACCCTCCACTACGACGTGGACAAGGGTGACGGGTGGAGCGACCATCATCCACTACAACGTCGAAGGGTGGAGCGGCCACCCTCCACTACAACGTGGAAGGGTGGAGCGGCCACCCTCCACTACACCGTGGACAAGGGTGACGGGTGGAGCGGCCACCCTCCACTACAACGTGGAAGGGTGGAGCGGCCACCCTCCACTACGACGTGAACAGGGGTGAAGGGTGGAGCGACCATCATCCACTACAACGTCGAAAGGTGGAGCGGCCACCCTCCACTACAACGTGGACAAGGGTGACGGGTGGAGCGGCCACCCTCCACTACAACGTGGAAGGGTGGAGCGGCCACCCTCCACTACAACGTGGATAGGGGTGACGGGTGAAGCAGACACCCTCCACTACAACGTGGAAGGGTGGAGCGGCCACCCTCCACTACAACGTGGGCGGGTGGAGCAGACACCCTCCACTACAACGCGCACAGGGGTGACGGGTGGAGCGGCCACCCTCCACTACAACGTGGACAGGGGTGACAGGTGGAGCGGCCACCCTCCACTACAACGTGGAAGGGTGGAGCGGCCATCCTCCACTACAACGTGGACAAGGGTGACGGGTGGCGCGACCACCCTCCACTACAACGTGGAAGGGTGGAGCGGCCACCCTCTACTACAACGTGGACAGGGGTGACGGGTGGAGCGGCCACCCTCCACTACAACGTGGAAGGGTGGAGCGGCCACCCTCCACTACAACGTGAACAGGGGTGACGCATGAAGCAGACACCCTCCACTACAACGTGGACAGGGGTGACGGGTGAAGCAGACACCCTCCACTACAACGTGGAAGGGTGGAGCGGCCACCCTCCACTACAACGTGGGCGGGTGGAGTAGACACCCTCCACTACAACGTGGACAGGGGTGACGGGTGGAGCGGCCACCCTCCACTACAAAGTGGGCGGGTGGAGCGACCACTCTCCACTACAACGTGCACAGGGGTAAAGGGTGGAGCGGTCACCCTCTACTACAACGTGGACAGGGGTGACGGGTGGAGAAGCCACCCTCCACGACAACGTGGACAAGGGTGACGGGTGGAGCGGCCACCCTCCACTACAACGTGAAGGGGGGGGAGGCCACCCTCCACTACAACGTGGACAGGGGTGACAGGTGGAGCGGTCATCCTCCACTACAACGTGGGCGGGTGGAGCGGCCACCCTCCAGTCACGCACCTGTGGAGGAGTGCGGCTGCCTTGTCTGCCGGTGGAGACGGCTTAAGAAGCCCATCAACGGCATCACGATGGATAGCAGGTCCTCCCGGCGCAGCCCCTCCATGTCCTCCCCGCAGAACCCCCCCCAGGCCCCTCCTCCCCCGGCGCCCGCCCGGCGCCCGCCATAGATGGTATCCATCGCCGCCTGGGCCTCCAGAAGTCCCTGTCCTCCAACCCCCACACCCTTCCCCCCAGATTCCACAGTGATCACAAGGGTCGACACCCCCTCATTGTGGCACAGGGCGTGCATGACGCCTTGGCCCTAGCAGGACTGCGTCTGCACGGCACGCACCTCGGGCACCACTGGGCTCACGTCTACTCGCGCTCCATGTCTACGGGGAGGCAGCAACTCCGGGTCTAGCTCACCTGCATCAGCGACCACCGGCGCTCCCCGGTGCCGGCGCCGGCGCGGCTTGACGGGGAGAGCATCCCATCTGCCGCCGCGCGAGCCAGGAGATCCTCCAGAGGCCGAGCCGGGGACCCCAGGTACCCCCGAAAGCACCCTTCTGTGGTGCCAACGGGCACCCGCCCGTTTGGGTCTGCTCGCGGCGTCCCCACGCCGCACACCGGATTGTACATGAACTTGCTCAGCGCCGATCCCGAGGCGGTTGACACATGCTCTACGCCGAGGTCCTGCGAGGCCCGCGCTGCAGGCTCCGGTGGGGTGCGCATCTCCACCTTCACGGAGCCGCTGCCACGGTCCTCACGCAGCCACACCTCGACGCGGCCCCCCTGCGGAGGTGTCACCGGAGCCGGAGACGGGCCGAGGGCCTCTGTGGGGGGAGTCGTCGAGGGAGCTCCGCCGCGTGCCTGCCTGGGGTCCTGGTACTCTGATTCCCCGACCCCTGCCAACGCTGTGGCACCGGCATCGCGCTGTTCATCCCTCACAGTGTGACACGCGCCTGCCAGCGTAGACACGCCGGCCTCCGGCCGAAGATGTGCCACCCTCCCCCCTCCGAGGACCTCGCGATTTATGGCCGATTCAACGGGGCGGTCGTGCGATGGCCACTTGTACGGCTTGGGTTGGTCCACCAAGCCGCTGGGCGCGTCCGCGGCGTCAATTTGCCGCCCACACTCGTGAGTGGCAGACAAGGTGGAGGCGGGGGGTAGGATACGCGTGGCCGTAGACGTGGCGCAACCTCGCGGCACCCTTGGAGCAGCTAAGGATAGCTGCAGGCCGGCGTCATCATTCCCCAGCGCCTCGAAAGGGTCATCTTTAATCCAGCCCCCTTCCAATTCCCCTGGAGCCTGCTGGCTGCCCCATCGAAGTTCTGCCATCCCCGGGGCCTGCTCGCTGCTCTGCCCCCCTTCCCCCCACTCCCTGTGTACCCTATCACAAGAAGGCTGGGCAGCGCGCCACCCTCCAGTGGCTGGCCGTGGCGCACTGGACGAGCTGTGCTGCACCGCGTCCCATCGCTGCTCTTCCCAATGCGCTGCGCCGCCGCGCCTCTGCAGTTCTCGAAGGGGGCCCTCTGCCCAGCCACCACTGCCCGCAGCCCCGGTTGCAGCGCCCTCCGCCCACCCACCACTGCCCGCAGCCCCGGTAGCAGCGCTTGCACCAGTTGGTGTTGCGGCCACAGCACTGCCCTGGGCGCGGCTGCCTTGATGCGCCGCCTGTTCCTCGAAGGGGGTCTGCGAGGCTGCTGGCGCCTCGAAGGGGGTCTGCGAGGCTGCTGGTGTCGGCCTTGGCCACTCTGGCAACACCACCTTTCCCTGTGTGCGGCGCCTCGACGCTGCCTGCTTTGCTGCCTGCAGTCCCACATCCCATTTCCAAATCTGGCGTGACCCACATGGTGCCGGCTCAGTGCATACCCGGCAAAGGGAGGTGATGGGTCCCCGGCACAGCAATCCTCCTCAGCGAATGGGAGGGGGACGATAGATCGCCACTCTTTAGCCAAAGGGAGGGGGATGATAATTCGACCCTCCTCAGCCAATGGGAGGGGGACGATATATCGACCCTCCTCAAAGGGAGGGGATGATAGATCGATGCTCTCTAGCCAAACAAGGGTCTCCCTGACAAAGCGGCCCTACTCAGCCAAACGAGGGGAGGGATCTCCCTGACAAAGCGACCCTCCTCGGCCAAACGAGGGGAGGGGTCTCCCTGACCCAACTCAAGGGAGCCAAAGGGGTAAGAGTAGTTTCTCCAGCAAACTAAGCCATTCAGCACAGTCCCCTCACAAGTTTGTGCAAGCCAGCGAAAGGACTGGAGTTTCAGGGTTGGTGCGCCACCTCAAGCTCCGTGAGGATACTGCGGCGCTCTACCTCAGACGCCAGCATACCCTCTGCCACCTCGTCATCCAGGCTGCTGTCACTTATCATGCGCACCTGCCCCGCTCACCCCAGTCCTCCCCCATCCCCCCTCACCTTCACGCACCTGCCCCGCTCACCCCGGTCCTCCCCATCCCCCTCACCTCCACGCACCTGCCCCGCTCACCCCAGTCCTCCCCCATCCCCCATCACCTCCGCGCACCTGCCTCGCTCACCCCGGTCCTCCCCATCCCCCTCACCTTCACGCACCTGCCCCGCTCACCCCGGTCCTCCCCATCCCCCTCACCTCCACGCACCTGCCCCGCTCACCCCAGTCCTCCCCATCCCCCATCACCTCCGCGCACCTGCCTCGCTCACCCCGGTCCCCCCCATCCCCCTCACCTCCACGCACCTGCCCCGCTCACCCCGGTCCTCCCCCATCCCCCTCACCTCCACGCACCTGCCCCGCTCACCCTGGTCCTCCCCATCCCCCTCACCTCCACGCACCTGCCCCGCTCACTCCCGGTCCTCCCCATCCCCCTTCACCTCCGCGTACCTGCCCCGCTTGCCCCGGTCCTTCCCCATCCCCTGGGCCAGATCCCCGTTCACCTCCAGGATGTCACAAGAGGGGATGCGTCACCTGGGGCATGGCGGGAGGGCTCCACACGGGATACTGTGCGCTGCTGGCTGTCTCCCCTGACACTGTGGCAGCAATGCGCGGCGGCAGTGCGCTCTTCACGTTCTCCCAGAGATCCAGAGTGGGCTGCTTCTTGCGAGTGCCCCGCATCTCCTGATACTGGGTTCGGATCTCAGTGTAAGCTGCGATGCCCCCCCCGATGCCATCTCCCTGGCAGCTGCTGTACTTCGGCACCACACCAGCGCCTGCACCCAACGTGGCGTGCTTCCCGCCAGTGCCACGTTGAAATTCGGGTAGACAGGCGTGCTCGGGGCGGTTGGCACCGCCGCCTCCGGGGGTCTGTGATTCACCTCTGCGCTCTGCCCCCACGGCCATCGTGCCTATTGGCAAGCCTGCCCCGTACAGGCACCCATCGAACACAAAGATAAGCCCGCGATCACACCGTCGACGGGATAAGTCCATGTCGGTGCTCAGCCCCAAGCGAGGCAAAGGCAAATAAATCGGAGGGGAAACCCCGCTGCAGTGCACGTGAACGCCAAGGTTTCCCCTACGCGCCTTAGGCACCGCAGGGAAAGTGCCAACCGCCGCTGGCCATCTGATGGGAAAAGATCTAACGCATGTGGGCATTAAAGCCGGCTACACACAAAGCAAGGCAAGATATCGCAGTCTAGACACCGGCCACCCCTTGCGAGTGGATGGGGGAGGGTCCGGGACTAGGAGGGTGCTCACTGCTACTATGAGAGGCAGTGCTGGGGACGACGAGGTCTTGGAGTGCCAAACGGAGGAAGTCCCCAGCACTCCCGGGTGGAGCACATTGCATGGCGGTCAGGCCCTCTGCGTTGGGCGCGGCGGGCTCGGCCCCAGCCCGCAAAAGCACTTGTGCCGCCGCTGAGTGCCCCATCCGCGCAGCCTCGTGGAGGGGGGTGTTGCCGTCCCCGTCCTGCATGCGCCATGCAAATATATGGGGGGGCAGGGGATGTGAGGGACAGCGCAAGCTGATAAGGAGGGGGGCAAGAGATGTGAGGGGTGGCGCAGGCTTGTGAGGGGAGGATGCAAGGGGATGTGAGGGCGGCAAGCATGCGAGGGGCGGCAAGCTTATGGGGGAGGGGGTATAAGGGATGTGAGGGGCGGCAAGCTTATGGGGAGAGGGGACCAGAGATGTGAGGGCGGCAAGCTTATGGAGAGGGGGTATAAGGGATGTGAGGGGCGGCACAGGCAAGTCCCCAAGCAAAGGAGCTGATGATCTATTGGGAGGTACAACCACAGGACAACTCTTGTAAGTATTGGAAGGGCTGACCTTCACCATGGTGATCGCCACCTTACATCTCGACAGTGTCTACAACACCAACGACCCGTAACACCCCCAAGTCAAGCCTCCACACAAAGAAAGAGGGGGGCCTACCGCGTGCGGCTCCGAAACTGCACCCATCGGGGCTGGCTGAAGCACCGCACTCCGGCCGCCCACTGCAGGAGTGCACAAGTACGAGCGTCCAGGCTCTGGGGTTATGCCACTCGAGATGGTCTTCAACAGGCATACCTCAGCAGAGATGGGGAGCACGCCCCTCTCAGCCCCCACCTCCACCTCGGTCACTGCGGCCTGCCACATCCCGGGAGGGAAGGGGCAGGGCTGCTCAGTCCCCAGCCCCCAGGGTGACAGCTCTGCCCAGGGGCGACGTGTGGAGAGCGCCGAGAGCACAAAGTCGCCCCAAGTACAGGGGCCAGCAAATGGAACTGAGCCATAAAGCTTAGGGATCCTAGAGTCGGCCTGCATGAGCGCTGCTACCCAAACCCTCCGCCCTCCGAAAACTGCAAATCTTCCGATCCCTGCGCGGCAGAGCACTCGGCACAGAACGAGGCCGCCCGGTTTGAGTCCATGGTGCTGCCTCGGTGCTGGACGCCACAGGCAGGGGCAGTGCGCTGAAGGAGGGTGGACTCACTGCCGTGGCCCTCTTCACAGCATGAGACACAAGCACCTGCACAGCAGAGCAGCGCCCCAGACTAAACAAAAGGACAGCCGTTGGAGTCAAGGGGGCATCCACGCACCGTGGATTGGATGCCCGAACCCCAAACGTGGCGCATGAAACCGAACGCTGCATCCACACTGCGTGAGCGCGGCGAATCTGTGGTCCAACGTATTGTCCGGAGGTCGCACGAGGAGCGGTCCAAGCTATTGTCGTGCTGTGCGCTATGGCAACTGAGATCTCTCCTCTGTGTGAGGAGGCATGGCGTAGTGCATAACTGACGGACGGTCAGGCAACTGAAGCGGTATCGAAATGGAAAGCTCAGCTTGTACCTCAGCCGGGCGGAAGGAAACATGAGGCAGTGCGTGACCCTCTCCGGAAAGTGCTTCCGCGCGTGACTCTCGCGATATGCTGCTTTGACACACGACGCTCGAGCGAAGTAGCCTCATAGCACCCGCGCCGGAGAGGTGCTGGAAGCGGGAAGGGACTGGGGAGTTGATACGACCTCGAGCAGGGGGGCCACCCCCGAGAAGGCCGCCGAGTGCAGTGTCGTGCTGTGGCGCTCGTTCCTGCCCCGCTTCCACCACAGCCACCTTGTAACCCAAAGCTAGCCAAGGCGCGCGAAGTGTTCTTCGTGAGAAGTTTAAGTATCCCATAACGAATTATGTGTGCTGCCCAAATCGCCCGTGAGTTGAAACGGAGCGCCGGTACCAGCTTGGGAGTTTTCGGGAAGCGGGAAAGAAAGCGAACATGACGGGTGCAAAGTTTTTACAAAACCGTAGAGAAACGCGCGTACTGTAGAGAAACGCGCGTACTGTAGAGAAACGCGCGCCTTTCGAGACTAAAGGAGCTTCCCGTACGAGTGCGGACACACCTGGACAGCGGATCAGCGCCGTTTTGCAACAGATATTCGGATACCTCAGTATGGCCACATAGGCAAGCGAAGTGCAGTGCGCTGTTTCCGTCCTCATCTCGCTCGTCGACCTGAGACTCGCGCACCCTCGGGTGTCGAAGGTCGATGCCGCATTTCATTCGGCATAAAGCGAGGTAAACCTTCACAAAGGTTCACTTGTCTGCAGTGCGTTCTTGCAGTGCCTTGTCAAACTGGATATCAGTTCGTATGGAAGAGAAAAGTGGCGAATAAAACCGTCAAAAATATGTTGTTCTCAGAAGCGCGCACACACACATAAGGTAGGAGCATGTTGAAAGGCAGTTTTTTGTCGCCAGGACAGTGCCGTGCCTGGGCCATGTGTTCTTCCACGAGGAGTCTGACGCAACGCAGCTCCCCTCGAGCTGCGGCCATTCTCAGAGCAACGCCAACAACATCTTGTTCGATCTCTTCATAATCTGAACACAAGCTTAACATGCTTTAACATCTGGGGGGAACTGAGACATAGGGCATCACTCATGCCCCGCGCGCCTAGCAACTGGAGAGGGAGGGAGGGATTCTGAGCGCCTGCCATCACTCATGCCCCGCACGCCTAGCAACTGGAGAGAGGGAGGGAGGGATTCTGAGCGCCTGCCATCACTCATGCCCCGCACGCCTAGCACGAGTCCTCAAAACTGACGTTCCGTGATAACCTTGATAGTGACGTGAAGTAGCGAAATGCCCCTATGGTAAGAAGGAAACGACGGTTGTATTGAGTTTCACACAAGAGTCACAGGACGAACGTTTATCGTGAAAAGTTTTTAAAGGGGTTCAGCTCTTGCCCTGTTTGAGATCCGTGCACCAGGCGTTTCACATAGTTGAAAGACAGCAACAAACCTGGATTGTCATGCACAATTTTGCCAAGTGGTACTGTTTTTGGCACTTGCGACATTCTGAAAGACGCTCGGCGTTGAGTTCGCAGCTGATTCAGAGGTCTGATATTAGAGCAAACGCCATTGCAAACAGTCCAAAGTGTAAAGTATCGAGAAGGGAAACGGAACGTGAGGACAGGTCATTGAGAGAATACGCGAGAATTAAAAGCCGTGTATAGACGCCACACGCACACGAACACCGCTTACTGGAATATAGTACTGGTTTTACCACGAATATTGCAGTATTTGAACATATTCTGGTTTCCTGCAGGCCTTGTACTGCAGTGGAAGTGTTCATCACATACTGTAGTTGCCAAATGCGTTTCGATTGATAGATGCGTCGATATCATACCCCTCGACTGGACGCAACACAATTCAACAGAAAGACAGTTCTACAGCTTGCCAATATGTAGTGTGCTTCATCCGATCGGGCTGTTGTTTTAACTTTTGAACATGCAATATGCTATACAGGTACGGGTTTCACCATATGATATAGCATATTCGATATTGTTTGATACTAGGCGGATCGATCTCAAAAGGAGATCTCCACTAGGCCATCTGACCGTAGGATCATATGCGCGACAGTGCTTGGCTTTTTGCATCCCAACATGCCATGCCATAACGCGAGGGTGGCGTCGCGATAAATGTACGCGACTGCAGTGGCACTGTCATCGTTAGCGTCTGGCGATCGTGAGATCGGAAGTTCGTCTGTGTCGCCCGTTGGGATTCGCGCTTTGCTGATTAAGTAAGTAAGTAAGTAATGTAATTTGGTCCGGTTCCAAATCATCAGCGATAAGGAGCAGAGGTCGCCTGATGACGATGACGATGGATGACGCTGACGCACGTCTCGACTCTCGAGCCAGCCGATGGGATGCGACGTGACACGATGCGATGGAGGATCACGATGATGAGCCATCGGCCATGCGATCGAAACATGGAATGTCGCAGTCGGGTCGCGCACTCGCGCTGACGTCACGCGTGCGTGATGAGGCTGACGTGAGGGGGTGAGAGTTTGAAAGAAGTCTACAGTATGAGTATCATATCAGCTTGTACCTTGTTACAGCGTTCAACAGCAGACCGAGAGCTTTCAACTTTCAACGCCATACGATCGCCACCACTATCACCAGCCGAGTGAAATTGCAGCGCTCGTGTACATGCAGGAGGGCTGGTAAAAGAGGTTAAATTGGCAACCACGACGACGTGAACATTGGCACGTTATACCAAGAGAAGATTGCGCTTTAAGAACGTACTGGAAGGAGGAGCAGCTTCCCTCTTCACGGTCGCCGAGAGAGAGTTACCAAGATGGTCCTTGGAGACGGTGGCGGGTATGAAAGTGATCCAGAAAACCTAAGCCCCGCTGGCTCGGACGATGAAATCGGCTGGTCTCCAACAGCAGGTCGGAAGCTCAATGAGCGAGAACGGATAGCTCTTGCCGGCAGCGCTCCCCCCTCAGCCCATCACGAAGAAGATGATGTGGACGAACGGGTGTATGAGGGTGGTGCTGGAAGCTCTGAGGCAGTGAGCCGGGCAGTTGCACTGCCTACCACTGTAAGCTTTGAGCTGACGAGTGGAGAAGCTCTATGCGCCCGCTTTTCTCCCCAGGGGGAATACTTCGCTATTGGGTATACGTCGGGTGCCCTGTCGGTGCACAGTACTACCAGTGGAAAGCAAGTGTTTCAAGTCGCATGTGAACAGGACCAGGACACGCCTTCTCCCGTGACTGCCTTGCGATATCGCGACACTCTAGCACTGGAGACGAAAAACGTGGTTATGTTTGCCACGGGCGATGGGAAGCTTCGCTTTTGGCATTCGACCTCCGGGAACTTCCTCGGGGCTCCCATCGTAGAAGAAAATAACCAGATCTTCGCTGTTGACACGCCGCTACTCGGGGATCAAATCGCCACCGCCGGCTTGGACTGCAACGTTCGCGTATATGATGTCGCCACCCGGAAGCTTGTGCACACACTTGCAGGCGGGTCCGGGGCTTCCGGGGGTCACACGAACCGCGTCTTCGCGTTGAAATATGTCGATGAGAACCCTGCTGTTCTGATCAGTGGAGGATGGGATAACACGGTGCAGTTCTGGGACGTGAGAGCCGGTCAATCCGTCCGCTCTCTGTACGGTCCCAGTGTTTGCGGCGATGCTTTAGATGTGTCGGATGGTACTATTGTTACTGGCTCTCACAGGAGATTCCGCGCCCTCCAGGCATGGGACTTCGGGAGCGGCAGGCTTCTTTATGACATCCCGTGGCTTCCGAGCAAAGATGAGGATCCCTGCTTCATCTACAGCGCGAAAATGGGTCGGTCCAGGATGAAAGGTACTTTCCAATACGCTAAAGCTCACCTTCCACTCTTTCGGACGGCGCACACATGCGAGCGTCTGCCGTCCAAGTTTTTTTCTCGCGCACACCGACCGCTCTCTTCACACGCACACAGCCACTCTCATGCGCCGGGTGTTGTACACATGCCTCTTCCTGCCCCCTTCTCGGTGGCCTGCCTGGGACTGGGCGCGTGAAGCTAGCTTTGCAATATTGTGGAGCGGTGTGGCCAGTGTTCAGCTGATTTCAATTCTTGAGACATGTTAGAACTGAACTATTTTCAACGCGAGAGCATAAGCCGGGCTTCTCTTCTGCGCGCAGGCATGGTTGTCGCAGGCGGCTCAGAATCAAACGAGGCACGCCTGGTGAACGTGAACAAAGATGGGGCACTCGCGGGACGCCTGCCCAAGCTGAGCAGCACCGTGAACGCTGTGGACTTCAACAAGAGTGAAGACCTACTTGCTGTGCTCTGCAAAGATTCGTGTCATTTTGTGGACCTGCGTAGCCAACCGAAGCGGAAAATGTGAAACACGACAGGCGAGCAGTTAGTTAGGTTGCTTTGATCAGGTTGAAGGTGGCTTACACTGTAAGCGATGTCCGTGCAGTTATGCGGCAGCAGCACTTGCCCCCGATGTCATCTGGAGCTTTCTCCGCAGCAAGTGGTGTCGTTGTGCTTTGCCGACCGTAAACACGCCACTTCCTCGAGCCCGCCTTCAAAAACCTTGTCCTGTCCTCAGGGCCATTAGACGCTACTTGAGAGAACTGTTCCTGTTTATGCCAGCCCCCAAGACACTGGGACTCACAAGCCGGCTCTTCACGGCAATTTGAGCTCTTGCTCTCTGAAAGTCGCAGCCTGTAGTGTAGACTGGCTCCACGAATGAGAGGAAGTTGTCCTTGCCATTAATGGTCTTATGAGCAAAGATAGGCACGTCCACCCTTCCGAGGACTGCCAGTCGTACGTTTACTGCGTTGTGTTGTGTCGCAGTCAGCTGCAAACTCTTTCTGCTTCCATACTTGCGTGCTGCCAAGACTCTGCTACTCTGCAGTTCCCTCCCCCCAGCTTCCTCAAGAAAAGTCCTGGTGAAAGAACGTGACAGCCACAACATGGCTACTATTACCTTGAAAAATGATCGCATAGTTTCTGTGTGTTTTCCAACCTGCTTATCCGGAAGTAAGCCCAGCCCAAACGCGTTGGTAACCCTTGGCCTCACATGGCTTCAAAGCTCAAATACCATTAATTCAACAATTTGTTGTAAGCACATATTGAAGCGACAGGTTCGGCTTTTTTGGTTGATCACATGTATAACCTCGCACTTTTCTCACTTCTGATGCCGGAAGATTGCATGACGACTTACTGCTATTTGGCTAAATCCAGTATTGACACGAAGGTGGTACCTAAAAGGGGCGTCGACCATGTAAACATGTAAGGAAGTGTCATGTGACACATGGCAATTCACCCTCAGTGCAGTTGACGGCAGACCCACATGCACGCAAATTAAATCGTATTTAGCGGGTTGCTAGCATAATTAATGTACTTAAGATTATTTATAGCATAACGACTGTGTGCCTGCAACGATGATCATCACTTCGTCGTATGTAACAGATCGTGCATGGGAAAACTGTGGGCCTAGAAGTCGGATGACCGATTTATAACTTTCGGAGAACGAGGAGAGGATGGGGCATGAGGGGGTGTGGGTTGGGCGGTGCTCTTAATATGGCTTACTAAATAAGTGAAAAACAGTCTGAAGCTCACGTTGAAGCACGGATTGGTCAACTGAGGAGCGCCCGCGTTTAAATGCAGCATGTGTACTAAGGTAGAATCGCGAGTCGGTACGTGTGAAGGGTTGCTAGCTAGTACACATGACGAGTGACAGCTGATGACAAAGCACCATTATGACTTGAGGAGTAATGGCATCATGATCTGCCGACGTCAGAGCCCGTGGTAACAGCATGCCACCAGTATGACACCTGCATCCAAAGCAGATCCAGACCCGAAGGAAATGGTGGGAAGGGTTTGAAACAGAATTGGAGGGAAAGTATAAAGCATTCCAGTTACTGCCACATCAGCAGGTCTGTAATATCAGTTTGTGATACTCATCTCAGTTGGTGACACTCAGATATCAGTGAAACAGAGAGCCGGCGATCAGTCACCGATATATTATATTTCTGACAATTGATTGGCAGTTGTGATCCGAGGACAGTTTGAATCGATGACAGAAGAAATGCTCATGATTCAAATGGATAGGTGATGAACTATATAGGTGGGAGCTGTGCAAGCTCTCAACCGTTTTGAAATAGTTATGAATTGAAGCCTCCCCTGCTGTGTTATTAACTCGAGACCTCCGTTCACGTCACAACTCGGTGGAGGACGAAACTGACCGGTCTGGTGATGGTGGGGAATAATGCTGGTTGATGAATTAGACTAGCTAGTCGTAATTGTAGCTTAGTCTAGATTGTGGCCACAAGTTGGCACATCGAGAAATTGTTGCGATAATCAAATATGAAAGTATGGATGTACCTCTGTTGAACTTGAACTTCAACTGCCATATAATTAGCTTGGCCATTCAATATATGTGCTAAGTAATGCGCATTTTGGTGAATTGCAACGATTGTGAGATACGTAGGCTCCGAATCCGTCGGATTTTGATATACTCAGGCTCCGTCTCCGAGGGAGCCTGGAATAGCTAGGCTCCGTTGTAACCCGTATATCCGTCGAAGTTTGAGATACTTAGGCTCCGTCTCTGACAATGGAGCCTCGCAAACATGGCTCGGACTTAATTCGTATCCGTTGGATTCAGAAGAGACCTGGATCCGTATCCGACGGATCTTCGAAAAGCCTGGCTCCGGCACGAACCCGTATCCGAGGGAGCCAAGACTGCTTAGGCTTCGTCTCCGTGGGAGCCGGAGGTGGTCAGCGGATGCGACGGTGACGGATCGGCTCCGTTGTTGGCACCAGATGTCACAAGGGTCTTCTGTTCGCAGCTTCGATGGTGGACAGGCTATCAAATAAATCGTGTGTGAAAGTCATTTGTGAACCCGAAATCGGCTATCTAACAACTCTGCTATTCCATCTACGTAGAAGAAGTCTGCGACCTTGTATCTCCGCCGACGTCGACTCGGTAGCTGAACGTCCCTTTGGACGAGTTTGGATGTCCCCATACGTTTCTACAGGTGCGTTCAATTCAAGGTTCGGTATCGGTTGTGCCGATATTCCGATATATCGATATATCGGAATATCACAATCGATCGATTGCCATGGGTGTTAAACGATTGGAATCGATCGATTGATAGGGGTAAAAAATCGGAATCAATCGATTAATAGGCGTGGCAAATCGGAATCAATCGATCAAAAGGCGTGCCATATCGGACTCAATCGATCATCGGGCGCAAAATATCGGAATCGATCGATTGCGATTTGCAATTTGCACAATCGATACTGTATTTGAATATTCGGTTTATATCGGAGGAGTTGGATAAAGTGAACGATCGCATATACACATGCGGATAATTTCGTCTTTTTAAATGTGAATTTTCATAAGACGAAATTCCGTAATATATTAATATATGGTTGTCCATGCCATGTAATATATTAATATATGGTTGTATACAAACATAGACGAGGAATAAATGTATAATTGCAATTGTAATTGTAATTGTATTTGTAATTGTAATTATTTGTGTGTGTGTGTGTGCGTGCGTGTGTGTGTGTGTGTGTGTATGTATGTATGTATGTATGTATGTATGTGCTCTATGTATGTATGTATGTATGTATGTATGTATGTATGTATGTATGTATGTGCTCTATGTATGTATGTATGTGCTCTATGTATGTATGTACGTATGTATGTATGTATTTACATATATAATATCGTGATATCGCACTTTATATATACGAATCGCAATAAGTTATTCATACAAATTCGAACATCATAAAACATGTTTATAATATAAAAAAACACACCTACACTACCACGAATCTCGTAATAGTTTAGTTGGGTAGGAAACATGGTTCCACTATTGGTACCCTGGGTTCGACTCCGGGTGGCGCCACGACCATTTTACTCATGGACCGGGGCGGGGTCCCGAACGTTCCCTTGGAAATCAATCGATGCGCAGTCAGGAAAAATCAGCATTGATCGATATGTAGTCGGGAAAAATCGGAATCAATCGATAAGGCAGTTTACAACCGATGATACCGAACCTTGGTTCAATTCCTCCTCCCACTCAACGGTATCAGTAGTCTTGGGGAACATCGTGCGGACGAAACATTGGGGTTTCGTTTTCCCTTCGTTCCCGTGTTTCAGTGCGATAAAAGGCACTTCCGATCTTCCCCTTTGCGAATATGGCACACTTGCGTTCTATCATGCGCGACTTTTCGTAAGACTTGCATTGACGACCAAGGCATCCCGCGCGCAGGGTCCACCCATGGACTGAACGCGTTCTGTGGCACGACGTCGAATGTTCGGAGCCGTCAATCTCTCCGCCGGTGTACGTCATCGTCAGCATGTTGTTGAAACCGCTTTCGGTAAGCGGGAATGCTCGCTCGCTCGCATCCAGCGGGTGAGTTCGCCCATCTCCGAGCGCGTTAGCTCCAATGGCGCCCCCTTGTTCCCGGAAGGTAGTGAGCGCGATGCCGGGAGTGGGGCCCGCCATCAAAGCCCGCGGTGCACGGCCGCCAGCATCTCTTTCCCGATTCAAAAGCATGGTGAGAACGCCTCGCAGTGAACGCAGCATTTTCAATCCTCGATAACCGCGTGCATGATGCTTGGCCAAGCCGTGATCAATGACGCAATTGATGTCTGTGGGAATGTGCCCGCCGTGGTGAAGTTCGCCCCCAAACAAACTGCCCCAAGGCAGAACAATTTAACCGCAATTTAACCGCAGACGACCTCGATACTCGGTACACTGCAATCATTTACGGTCATACTCTTAAAAGGTCCGGCGTGCCCGCAGATTCGTACGAGGCTTCACTCCGCGGAACCACTAGCTTCACCGACATGTAAGTCGGCTTGATCGCCTGAATTGTGAGGCGTCTTGTACTTAGTCAAAGATTTGTCGGGCTGCATCTCCCAAACTTCCCAACGGTCACGTACCATCAAATCCCAATTGGGTAACATATTTGTAAATACGATAATCTGAGGCCTGTCTATACGACGGCACTTGTATGAATATCGAATGTCATACATCTTACCATTCTTGAGGCACTCTAAGCCTGAATATAGCTCTGCGAGCTTGTCCTTCTTCATAGCCTTCGGCATGTCGCAAATATAACATTTGCTCTTGGGCACTGACATGCAAACACCCATAATGCCTTGCAAAGAGCGTAACGGGGGTATTTCAAATGCCTTCTGGTTATACTCGAGATAGTCGCAAAAGATACTCTTTCCGGCGTTGCCGTGCACGTCATAAACGAGTTTAATGGTTCTCTCGTCATACGAATCGACCATCTCTAACAACTGATTCTGCCAGGGATAAAAGTCCTTCCCCATAAGATTTTGCAACTGTCGGGTCAACGCTGGGGGTTCTACGAAATCTTTATCGCTCCACGGTCCGTCAATCCGCGTGTCGGCTTTCATAACATAATTAAAATTCGCACCATCGTGGACTGTCGTACTGGTAATTGACCAGTTACCGATCAGGGTTTTGGCAGCTACAAGCTTCTTTATCTCTCGCAGTGAACGCAGCATTTTCAATCCTCGATAACCGCGTGCATGATGCTTGGCCAAGCCGTGATCAATGCCGCAATTGATGTCTGTGGGAATGTGCCCGCCGTGGTGAAGTTCGCCCCCAAACAAACTGCCCCAAGGCAGAAAATGGCGTACACGCATTCAAAGAGGGCGTGCTGCGCTCGAGGGCCGACAGGAATGACCTGCCGCAATCCAGTCGTGGCTGAGGTCGCCCCCGGTCATGCCCAGTCGCAGATCGAGGTACCGCCCGTCCGTTGTCGTTGCCGTCGCTCATGTCGTCAGACTTCGTGTCGTCTAAGGGTCGCTATACACGAGCAGGAACTCCTTTAAACCGCAGAACTTCTCAACCGGAGCACCCTGCACAATTGTCACCAGCGCCCCCCTCTGCCACCCGACGGCAGCTCCAGGCACCTCATGCGGCTGGCGGAGAATGCCACCGCCGATAAATGTGCATCAGGCGGTGCGGACGGATATCTTCCGCGGGGGCTGGAAACCGTACCGAACCAGTATTCTCGCCATCGGTGGCCGCCAATCCTACAGTCTGCCACACTTCGCATAGCGTCACGCGAATCTATCACGTAGTCTGTGGGTGACGCGTCTAGCAAATTCCAGGGGGTTAAGAGGTGATTTCTCGAAGTTCCAAATTTTTACTTTCTTTCGATTAGACGTAAAGTTCGAAGTATCCACGGGCACACCTATGTAGTAGTATGCTAAAATATTGATTTATGCGACCTCTGGAGCACCTTGACCATCTGCCCCTGCTCGGTGTGCGTACCGCGTCACGCGATCTGTCCCTGTGTGCGTGACGTGTCACGCGGATTTACGTGACGCGTCACCAACAAAAATACATAGTTGTGTGTAAATGATAAACACTTCATTTTAATGTGCGCGTGATGCGTGCATGACGCGCGTGACGCGGCACGCACAGATCACACACACACACATGGATGCATGTGTGCGAACCACTCACGGCATGCATACGTTACGCACGATGTCGGATGCACGTTTGTGTGTGTGACACGTCACGCGCAGACATAACTCTACTGCTATGGTCTATAGCTTACACGCACTTAGCACCTTTATCATTACTGTGTGCGTGACGCGTGTGATTCCTCTCTCTATGCAAGGTGTCGAGGCACTCCGTTATTTCTCGTAGCGCTCCGCCAACATCAAGGTTGCTGCAAACTCGTAGCAGCTTCCCAGCTAGCGCAAAATCAGGCACGTTTAAACTACTGCTTGATTTGACGCAAGCTGCTACTATATTAGTGGGACCATACCCCACTGTGAGATATGCATATCGTCTAAGCACTTACGCGTGATATCACAGGTATGTCCACTATAACATTGTATTATACAAAAACACAGGTATGTCCACTTTCAAAATGATTCCGTATGCTAGACCTGCCAAAAACATTATCGGGCCATCTAAAGCATGCGCGACATACATTATCAAATTTACATTTTGGATGACGGAGAATTGAGAATTGAAAAATATATGACCACTTCCACGACGCAAATATGCTGAAACGAGCAAATTTTTTAAGTGGGTCATTTAAAGCATGCCTACGGTTCATTATCATTTTCTGGCATTTGGGGTAGAGATTTCATGTGCCCGCATGCCCATTAAACATGTTACAGACGAACTTATAAATTATGGCTTTTAGCATCAACGAATGGCGTATTTTTGTGATTTTCAACTTCTCCGCGAGTATGAATGTGGTATAAGTAGCGATTCCCGGGCCATCTCTGGTCTCTTCACGTTTTTTTGTAGTTTCCAAAACCATCATTTGTGAAAGGTGCGCACTGATCCCAGCCGAAAGCGGCGCGATATGCAAAAGCTGAAATTTTACCACTATAACCCTTAGCATATGTGAGTTGTGAAAGTGGTCACATAACCCATTCTGAAGCGCGCGCACTGATCCCACCAGAGGCATACACTTGAGTCCGATTATTCCGCATATACCCATTTGTCGCTATCGCGCTAGTGAAATTCTGATTAAATTATTTACCAGAATATCCATCCAGCAAATATAACTTGTTCATTCCAGCGAGGCACGAATGCTGCATCAAGTGGAATGTGAAGTGGGACGAGCTCAGCCGATGAGCCATACTAACTAATTTGTATTCGGTTAGTTCTCAATTTGACGATCTAGTGCATACCCTCACTGTTACTTAGGCCTACGCAACATTCTTTGAAACATTCGGTTTCAACACGCTTTGGAGTGCCTTTTCTCCGACTCCTGAGTCCTCTGCGTTGCCTGTTAAAGGAACGACACGCGCGGCATCCTTTGCTCTCTTGCGTAGGACTCTATGGAAAACCAAAAAAACAGCAACAGGTGCAAGTAATACCAATCCACAGACTGCCACAATAACTCCACTTATAATGTCCGAACAGCAAATGAAGCCTTCTGTTGCGCTTGATTCTGCTGGAGGAGATGGTGCGCGAATGGCCTCTGAGATAACAGCAGTGCTGGTGGCTGGAGGGGATCCTGGTGATGAAGGAGGATGCGGAGGACTCGATGGAGGAGGGAGCTGCGGGGGAAGGGGTGGTGACTTAAGCACGCCAGGCGATGATGGAGGCGGAGAGGGTGGTGGAAACGGCGTTAGTGGTGGGGATGGTGGAGGTGGTCTGGGAGGAGGACAAGGGGGCGGAGGCGTGAAGGGACACAACACATTTCATCCGATCAGAGTGTAAAATTTGTAAAACGTGAACCTCGTGATTCATAGTTCCTATCAATTGTCCCAAATGCGTAACAGCAAGAGTTTATCTCATGTCAACCAGGTTCCGCGCAAATGGCAGCACATGACAGTAAGGTGCAATTGCGGAACACGTAGGCATTGCAGCTCCGAGGCTGCATTTGCACATATTTGTACGGATTGTATGGTGTCGCAGGACTGGGTGCTTATCTTGGTGGCGGTGGGGGAGGTGGTAGCGGTGGCGGTGGTGGATAGCCTCCAAAAACGGGCGCCAAAACAGCTGGAGATCGGCAGTTATAGCGGGCCACAGAGCCTTTCTCCCCCGCAATTAGCATCCCTCCTGCATGCACGCATCCCACACCAATAGGCAGACATGTTCCTTCACTTGGAACTGTAGTCTCGTTTCTGATTAAACCGAATGCGCAAGGCATACAGCGTTCCCTATGGCTGGCATAACCATTGGATCACCTGTGGAACAATCGATGCCCTCTACATCATGCGTCCAAAGGTCAATGCTGCGCAGAGTCTCCGCCTTGTCCAAAGTATACACCGGCATCAGCGCCCAGGTACGCCCGAAATCCACGCTCTCGATCACAACCCCATCCGTGCCCACTGCAAAGCCATATCCTGTGCCTGTGGCCCCCTTCTATGCCTTGAGCACCACCTGATGGAACAGAGCATCACTGGCAATCTGTGCGCATAAAGGTTCCGGTATCATCACGCTCTTTGCCATGAGCTTATCCTTTTGATCTGCCCTAGTAGCTCAAAGATAACGGGCGGAGGTGCACTTCTCGGAAGCACGTAATTGACCGATGGAACACAACTGGCCTCACATGAGCATCACAAATTAACGCAGCGTTATGTGTTGACTCCCCACGGGACCTGGCGTGGATCGAGTGCCAGGGCGAACACAACTTTACATGCACCACTAATGGCTATCTCATCAGCTATTTTAAGCGCATGAGAGATTCAAAACCGATGTCTAGGGCAGAAGGGTGGCGTGACACGCACCACTGTCGAGGAGAATGCCGTACAGGGTCACAGTGGTGGCGGATTCCAGGTGGATCCATGCGAGCCCACCGTCCCCCGTGAACAGCACCGCCCCATCCTCGCCCGCTGCATAGCCAATCAACTCTGTCCATCTCCTCACCCCATCCCAAGTCCCTTGCTCCCAATCTCCACTATCCCCACTTCATCATAGCCTCACAGCCTCTCTACACTGGTCCCTAAAGCTACTTCCATCTGATCGCTGCAGTATTTCTGATAGATGATGATTGCAACACGTCATGTTTTGATCCCCACGGCCTGCTCTCTCCTCTTGTCCTGACATACACCAGTCTGCGGTCATTTGGCCATTATGTCCCTACAGCCTGCTTACTATCCTCTTGGTTCTGGCATGCACCATGCGCCACCATAAGGGTATTACTGAGTATGGAGCATGTTGAAGGTACAGCTGCGGATCCGTCATCCATCGCGTTATCGCTGCTATCATTGGCTGGCTGGCTAGCGCAAAGATGACCTGATTGTCGCTCCATTTCTTTCAAGATCGGCGTGAGAGCGGGCAGGCATATATGCCTTGTGGGTGGCGAGGGTGCAAGTGTGGCGACGCGGTAACAGCGGCGGCAAGCATGCCTGGCAGGGTTACCACTTGCAGGCTGCCACCATCTGAAATGAGGGTGGCCGAGTGCCACCATCTGAAATGAGGGTGGCCGAGTGCCACCATCTGAAAGGAGGGTGGCCGAGGGCGCACCATTCATGAAGAACACGCTGTACAAAGCCAGAGCAGGAGTAACCTCGATGACTTCCCACAGCCCCCCCCCGTTGGATGTCCGCACAATGCGCGTGGAACTGGCGGCGCCGGAGCGTGGCTCGCCCACCACCCAGCCGAGAGATGGCGTCAGGAAGTGCATTGCACGGAAGTCCATGCCAGCAGTGCGGGACGTCTGGGGCTGCCATGTCTGGCCCCCGTCGCCGCTGAACAGAATTGTGTCACCGGTACCGGCCACGAACACCCTAGAATCGCCCACGCTCTGCGCACCCTCCCCCCTTCCCACCCTGTCACAGCGCCATCTCATGATCGCGCTTGTGGACGGACCTTTTTTCCCGGAGATCCAAAAAATGCAGCGCTGCTCTCGCCTGATCCAGTCTCTCCGCACGCCCACATGCAAGCTGCTGCCGGGCATGTGCAGCCCATAGGGAGACCGTGGAAGCTGCGCCTCGTCCCTCCTCATACAACTGCGATGGGCAAGCAGCTCTTGAAGTAGGATTGAGTGAACTGAAATTGGAGGCTCTTTGCTCTTATTGGATAGGACGAGTCAAACCCATATGCAAGCTTGCTCGCTTTCTCTGGATGTCAATTGGGCAGCCTTGACCAAGAGCCGGCATCGGTCCTCTGAGCAAGCAGCTCGCAGAGGAGCACCAACCTGCACGGTGTGAAGGGTCGTGCTATATTCAACCATGGAGTCCTGGGTCTGCCATAGTGCGCCTGCACCCTCATCCTTGCACCACCCGCCATATCACCGCAAAAAGAAGTGCAGCAGCATCATACAGGTGGGGTGTGCACAGCAGTCTGGCACTTTCAAGCGACGAGGAACCCAGTCATAGAAGCCGTGTGATTACTCTGGGGACTGTGCAGAGCGGGGAATCTCCGGGAAGACGCGTCTGCCCGCCCTTGGAACACACTGCGGAGAGGATAAAAGGTGGCGCACACCTCCGTTTGCAGTGTGAATAATCAATCCATAGCTGCCAACGATCCATCCCGTCTGCTGATCTGTGATATCCCTTACCATCCAGAGTCAGTAAACATATCAATGCCATGGAAGGTCACAGGGTCTATGGCCGGATGCCAAATATGTCTAAGCCAGTCTAAACACTGCAAGTTGGCTGTGCACCAATCTGCTACATCCTCCCTATCTGAGTGATAAAAGCTTATATTGGTCCAGACATGAAATATCCAGAACCGAGCTTAGCGTTGATGCACCTCGAATCGGAGTGCTTCTTTGACATGATATGATGGACCACCATAACCGATCGAATCGTTGATGCAGCTAGAATCGGAGTGTGCTTCAATGCGTAAACCTAATTCGCGTTTGGCTGGGTAATATGATGCTTCGCGTTAGTACACTTTTGTGGATTAACGATGACAGAATCTTGTTGACGGAGGCTCAGATGTTTGCATGCTCAGCATGACCGAGGAACCTCGGTAGATATACTTCAAGTAATATTCACCATACGTGACCGTGTCAAGCTACGTCGGAGTGGGGGTAGTGTCAGGGGAACATATGGTCGTTTTGTTCATTGATGGGGCATTTCTGGCACGGTACAGTGGCATCTGCTGGTGCTTTTGTTCGTTACTGGGACTGATAAGGCGTCACAGTGTTCAGGATGTTCACCCTCCCGAAGGCTGCCTAAACCTCCCTCCGAGCAACTTCCGTGCAACTTCCCGGCGTACCTTCGAAGGAGACACCTCGCCAAATGTAGCGCAAGCACGACTCGCACGGAGGCGGCACACCGCTATGCTGCAGGCTCCAGCTTTCCCCTTTGTCCTCCGTCCACAGCAGGGTATCCTCATCGCCCACGACCCACCCTTGTGTTGCGTTGAGCGCCATGTCGTACAGGTTGCTGAACACACCCTCTGCCGGGCGACCGTCCCAGGCGGGCAGTGGTGGGACCGCTGTCGACCACCACCAATCTTTCAGTACTAAAGGTATTTTCTGATCCTAAAACCACACTCACGCGTGCAGACCCTAGGGCTAAATTTACATTTTCAGAACCTTGCAGAGAGCATGCACAGAGAGTACTCAGGGAGCACCAAGACTGCCGATGTCCCATGTTGTTGGCCTTTGAAATTTCCGGAGAGCGTTTCTTCGGAGGACACATTAGGTTCTATGCTATGCTCACCGCTATGCCTCACGCTACTGCCGTTGTATGACACACTCTAGGGTGTCCGGGTTACGAGTCGACGCGCCGACTTGACGGTTCTCAAAGCAAGCAGTGAGTCAGTTTGCCCCTCCTTTCAGCTCATCGTAAAGTTTTTTGTGTGTGCGGGAATGCTCACGTGGCGGAGACGGGGAGTGCGGAGACGGCGGTGGCGGAGGTGGCGGCGGCGGCGGCGGCGGAGGTGGAGGAGGGGAGGGTGGTGGTGGCGGTGGAGGTGGAGGTGGAGGTGATGGCGGTGGAGGAGGCGGCGAAGGTGGCGGGCTCGGAGGCGGAATATGCCGAGGCGGTCTCGGTGGCGGGGGTGGTGGAGAAGGATGTGGTGGAAGGGGTGGAGGTTCTGGGGGGGACGGCGGAGGGGGAGCTAGCCAGATAAAGCTGCCGTTGAACCACTCCCAGTGTGCTCCGAGGGGAGGGGGGCTGGGGGACGGAGGTTGAGGAGGTGGAGGGGGAAACGGATTTCCGCACTGTGAAGGTAGCCCCAGACACCGTTCACGTCAAATGAAGGTCACCTCTCTCAGTGAAGGTAGAGATGTGTGGATCTGTGAGTGTCGAAGGGTGTGCATATATTGAGAGTGTACATGCTTAGGTTTGCACCCGAATCAAGGCAAGAGAAAACCTAAATAAAGCAAAGGGGATGAAATCCTAGCTGGCCACAATTCTGTGCCGACATCGATAGAGTGGCCATGCACTTCCAGACGACCCAGAAGCGCCCGGGGCTGTGCGACGAAGAAGTCTCTGCGCACTTGCATCCACGTCTTGGATGGCTCACTCTAAATATGCAGAAACCTGTTTGTCCCTGAACAGAAGTTGGAGGTGATGGGGGAAGGCTTGAGTGCTCCATATTATGAGCAGGGCGTGCACGGACCTGGTCGGCGAGGAAAGGGAAAGAGCTCTCAAAGCGAGCCCCTGGAGCGTTCTCCATCTGGAAGCCAGCGAAGACGAGGCATCCGTCACTGCCTCGCCGCAGGCTCGCCGTAGCGCCCTGCCACCCATCTCCAGCGGTGTCGGTGCCCACGAAGGCATGCTTCACGTCCCCATCTAGGCACACACTGTGGTTGTACACCGTGAAGTCCGAGTAGGGAGTGTACTGTGACGAGTTCGCTACCACTGTGCCCAAGGCGAGGTTCTCGATACGCCATCCAACCTCGTCGCCCCATCGGCTCGTGCTCAGCTCAACCAGCACGAGCTCTGTACGTACCACGCAGCAGCCACCGACCACCTCACGCGAAGCGGTAAGCCCAGCAAGCAGGCTGCCATCACCTCAAACGCAGACGTTGTCTGCGTCCTGGCTCGAAGCGTCGGGTGAATGTGTTGGGCGCAGCACGCTTGCTCTTAATTTCTGCGGTCGACAAGCGCAGTGCGGGCCGCACGCCACGGTCATGAGGGGCGAGCGTGAGCTTGAATTGTTGGACTTTGAGTCTTTCACAACGTTTGGAAGACGAGAGTCAGGTGCTCGTGAAGAGGGGTCGAAAAAGTTGTGTGCACCACGCGTGCCCGCCTGAGCATAATAGACTGCCGCGGCACTGGAAATGCGCGTGAGATGAAGACACCTCAAAGATCACAGGGGACTATGAAAGCGTTCTGCGATACCTTAAGATATGCCGGCGGTTAAAAATTATAAGGGAAGCTACAGAGAATTTGGAGGCAAACGGGTGCAGCGGAGCAAAATGGAAAACGCATAAAGACCAGGCAGAACCTTCTGGACTTCAAGGTAAGTGGGGCTATACCTTTGGAACCGTGATAGATGAGTTCTTTAGTGTATCTTAGGTGTACAATTATCCGAAGCTATAGATAAACTCCTCAGCTAAGGATCCCCTAGCTACCGTTAGTGGGCGACTTTGGCCATTATTCCCTCGACTGCAGGAAATCCCTTGGAGCGAAAAAACTTGATACGGCAATTTACTACGTGTAGACGAGACCTTGGCACAACCATTGAATTAATCTTGTGAAATTTGGCGATGGGTAGGGTGCGTGAGCGCCAAAAAGCGCACCTTGTGTCTTTGCGCAGTTCGTCAAAGCGACCACCGACTCCATTTGCAGCATGGAAGCGAGCAACAATACAACATATCCAAGTCCTTTCCTGAGAGCATGATTTTCACTCGGAACGCGCATGACCGAATCCTACATTGACCGCTCTTATCGCACGTTCTCTCCTGTGTCCGCGAGCATGTGAGCTTGGGATTAATTATAGACTAAGGCGATAGAGCATCAGGTTCCTGAGTTGAATGCTCGCAAATATCTTTGGGCAAAGAAACAATTCATAGCAACACATAAATGTATGTGTATATAGATAAATTCTAAATACTGTTAGTTATGTTTGTATATATGCATATGGGTGTGTATTATGAACTACGTGCTGATCGGGGAGGCAACTGCCCGAAAATCATGACATGTGGCAGCACGCCAAAAGATTGAGGAGCTACGACCCTCAGAAGAATACTTGGTCTACGATGCGTGAAAACCAAAAAATGTTTCGCAGCGGTCGCTCTGGACAGCGTTTTGAACAGGAAATTGATACACATACAGCAACTGCAACAGGGATGAACGGGTCGACCAAATTGAAACAGACCAGTCCTCTCTCGTCCGATCTGCATCTCTCCTCCCGTCTGTTCATGTGAGATCTGTAGACACAAGCGAAGGCGGAGGGCGAGGGCGCCGAGGGGCCACGGCCATGCCATGCGATGGCCACTTCAAGTGACTTATTACTTGCCTTGGCGCAGGACAGGGCGAGGCGAGGCGAGGGGCCACCGCACGGCCATGCCCATCGCATGGCCACTTGCCTTGGCACAGGCTATAAATAATTGCTTAATTAATTGTCATCCAGGAGTCATCGAGTGTGGAGATCGGATGATCGGACGGATAAAATTAGAAGTCAACTTCTTTCTCAAGGAATTTGCAATTTCGATTTCCCCCAATGAAAGCCACAAGCCAGGCCCAAGCTCGAAGCAGATCAGCTAAAGCATAGCATTTGATTTCTGACCTGAATTGGGCTGTCGTGTGTGGGGTCCAAAAGTGACACTTCTCTATCTGGTATCTTATGATTATAGCTCGGAAAACACTGAGAAAAAAACATCTAGGAACCATCCCATCGTTCAGGCAACCCGAACAGGTGGAAAACCTCAAATAACTTTGCTTGCGAATTGGATATATGTTTGAGTTGAAATATGGATAATGAATCTACGTAAATGCACCATAAAAAAGGGGTTTCCACCCCGAGGGTGCAGCCAAGGATGCCCTTATCACTCAAAATAGCCGTGCATTTGCATCGTGCTCGGTCAAAGTTGTATTTGCGTTTGCTTGATTTTGGTCACTCTAGACCTTGTTCAGAATAGATGCACGATGAACTAGCAAGTGAAATCGCATTCAGGAAGAGCTTATCATGTCACCCCTTAACGGGTAGCCTTTCTCTGATTCGCCTACTGAATGCTTTGGTGATGCTCTGAGTCAAGCTGGTGACGATGCAAATGTCAAGTCAGCCGAAATCCGGCTACACAAATGGCCTTCGAAAGGTAAATATTGGAGAAAATACTGAAAGAGGACACTCCTAATTCGGGGCGCTGTCTCCTGGCACGGGAGCTGTGAAGAGCCCCGTGCACGAAGTTTGCCCGCACCTTCCACTGAGTGCAACACCTGAACTGCGCGGCGTGGAAGTTGTTGTGCTCAAGGCTAAATTCCCGAGATGGATCTGATCTCTCGTGTATGTGGATGGGGCGTTTCGCAGCTGCTCCGCGTTGGCACCCTGTTGACGCTGGTTCTGGTCCTCGCCCCGGCGAGACCGGCACAGGCCCAGACAGGTGGCGAAGTTTTGTTGTGGACCATCTTTCAAAATCTTACTGTTGGAACCGCAATGTTCGGTGTCCGCTTTAGCGAACCCTCACCGGGTTTCACTGAGACGGACCTCAAGTTGTCGGGCTGGGAAGTCACCGCCTTCGAAACGGAGACGCTTAACCTTGAATACGTCGTGACTGTGCAGTACACCAACTCATATGCGCGCGCGCAGGTCACGCCCAGCCATGAGCGTTGCCCTTTACTACACATACCACATACTTTGTGCGCCATCAAGTGGAATCATATTTGCTCACTGCCCATGCCAGCAACTGCAGCACTCGAGCAGAGCCGATAGGCAGCGGCTGACGGAAGCTCGGAGGTCACCGCCCCAGGTGCCCGCCGCAGTGGTCGTCGGGAACACGACCCAGGACCCGAACGCCGAGTCCAACCTTCTCGAGGAAGTGCAGGACTTGGTAAACGCCGGCAGCTTCCTCACTGTCGCGGGGTACGAAGTGCCTTGGGGCGCGACGGTGTGTCTTACGCCCGACGACCTGATACACTTCCAGGACGACTGCCCTTACGTGGTGAAAAACGAGGGTTTCACCTACACACCGCAGTGTAATTTCACCCGTTTCGACGTGGTGTATAGCGTTTACAACGAAAAAGGAATTTCTCTCGGGGGGCATGGGGGGCAGGTAAGGGTCGCGACCTCCCGCAGCAGTCGCTGCTTCATTGCACGTTTCGAGTGTCTTATATTCACAGAGATGAAAACTATCCGTGACCTGAGCGACCAACAAGTCCTGGATGTAAAGGCAGCGCTCGAAACACTCGCAAGGCAAGCTGGCACAGCGCGGCCCCTCACGGGGCGATGGGAGCGGAGGCGCTGGGACAGGGTTTGGGGAGCATATACCAATATCAGAATCAGGTTTCATACGACGGCGTGGGATTCGTCTATCACACCGAGTACGAAGCACTCCCGCCGGGGTCTTCGAAAACCTTCACCGCGTCGGGGCGCGTAGATGGGGTGTATGTCATCGGGGAGCTGCTCTGGCCAGTGATCGATGAGCACGAGCACACCTTAACGATTACCATGGATGTCGGCGACCCCGGCCAAAAGAGAGATGGAGGAACGGTCAAGGTAGGACATTCACCACGTTTGCGCGCCACTCACCCACGGCCCGAAACCCTGCGCTTGCTCTGACTGCCTTCAACTTGGAGGGGGGCCGGGAATGCGCCGGCAGAGAGAATCACGGTGGTGTTGCCAGCACACCGGCACAGACTGCCTGGAGGGTGGACTGAGGGTGGACTGACTGCGAGTCTTGCGTTGAGGAGGGTTCTACTTCTACGCCGGCGGGATGACGTGTCGGGGCGGAGGGTTGGTCCGCGAAGGTGCGATACTGCGGCTTCAACTCCTCCTGGTGCGGCTGCGGGATGGATCTCATGCCAAGCACGGGCATGACCGTCGGATCACAACACTACGACTGGGGCAGCACCTGCGATGGCTTCTTCGGCTGCAACTGTCTCTTGGACGAAGACACGGTTTATGAGACCAATGCGGTCACAGGGGAGTCTGTGCGCGGTGTATACGTGAGCGTGACGGAGCGGGAGGCCTATCACATGCGTGGGGCGACTGCGGCACTTGCTAACTACACCACTGTCACTCCCGGGTTCGTGTCCACGCTCGATTTGCGGACGCTGGACGTTTCCCCTGGATGCGACTGGTGCGCCACTGGGAACGGCAACGCGTCCGTGGTCATCGTGACTCCGTCCAAGGTGGGGGCCCACCGCGACCTCACCTGCGGTCGCCCTTCCGTGGGGGGGGGGGGCTAGGGCCCTAGGGGCTCCGGTAAACCCTCCCGATGTCTCCCGCCACAGACTTTCCCAGCTTCTCCCACCTGCCTATCGGTGCGCGCCTTCCTCAATGTACAGGGGAAGAACGCGGCTCCGACAAGTGGTGGCTCCTTTGGCACCCAATTCCGGGTGCCTCATATACTGCTATGACGGGGCGACAACTGGCTCCCCCAAACGAGAGCATCCTCACCCCTCTTGAACCGTGAAAGCTCGCCCCGTACCCCTGCAGGAGGGTGCGGATCGTCTCCCATCGTTCGTTAGGTGGCACTGGTGAAGGTTTCGGAAAGGCTAGAAAAGTGAGCTAGCAAACCCCACCGTGCCCATCACAGCCTCACACTCTAGCACCACCAGAAGCACCTCCTCCCTTGGCTCCGTGCACGCTCCCCGACTTACCAGTGCCAGAGCTTCCTCCATTCCCGCGGGTCCGAGCTTCCTCGAGGAAATCCAACCGGAACCTCCCGAGCCCACCGGCGCTAGGCCGCTGGCTGGTCGGGGCGCTGTCTCGGCCGCTGACTAGTCGGGGCTGGCGAGTGTTTGGCGCCGGACAGACTCTCCAGCCTGGGCAGGAGATGATTAGCACGTTTTTCATGCCGCTGCCGAACATTGACACGGCAGTTCGTCGTTTTGAGTTCTCGCTCGATTCTGGGAACACGGTGGATGTGTTCGACTTCGACAACACCACCGAGTACTCCGCGGAGTTTCGCATGTGCTTCCCCGAGATCTCCCCGGACCTCACGCCCGGCGATGTCAACCTGCTCACTGGGGCCCTCATCGTCGACGTGCGCACCCTTCCTCGCAACCTTGGGCGACCTGGGCCCCCTGCCACCCCCTCCCCCTCCGCCCCCTTTTGTTGTCTTGGAGCAGAGAGGTCAGCGGATAGCCAGACGTGCAGTTGGTGACTGGTGACTGGTGGTTGGAGCTTGGAGCAGGGCACAAGCTCGGCTGAGCTGAGTTGGGACTCTGTAGAAGGCTGCCTCACGCCAGACCACCTGCAGCAGATAGATGCCTCCTCCGAGACCTCCACCTTCTTCCGCTTCACTTACACCGAGAAGAACATCGGTGCGCCAATCTCGCGCAGCGCCAGAGATGTGCTCATGCGAAGTGCCACGTCAGAGATGTGCTCGTGCGAAGTGCCACGTCAGAGATGTGCTCGTGCGAAGTGCCACGTCAGAGATGTGCTCGTGCGAAGTGCCACGTGTCGGTCTAGCGCTAGTAGATCTTGTGGAAGTGCACTAAACTGCGACCACGGGCATGTCCTGTGTGCATAGCTGGGCCGTGCTGGCGTGCGTTCCATCGAGTCACAGTGCCATGACGCCCAGCTCCAACAGTGTCAACCTCGTATCAGTCCTGTGGCTTCCATGCGTACGTGCGTTTGAGCTCCAATGTTCCACTTCTCGCTCCTGTATAGCGGACCCGACGTCCCCGCCCTGCTGGAGCAATGCCCTTTGAGCCCTCCCCTCCCCCCTCTCTGAGCTCCCTGGAGTGGTGTGGAGGATTGCCCTACACCCCCATGGGCCCACCGTGGCTAGTTTCTCGCTCGCGATCACAGAGGTGTAGGCTCTTCAGCCGTGTACCATCTCTCGCCATCTTGCGGACCAAAAAGCGCTGTGACCAGCGCAACGCCTCACTCTCGCCAACACCCCCCAGACCCAAGTCAGCCCCGAAGAGCACCTGATGTTCGGCTCCAGGAGCCCCCACCGACAGTCCCGTCGCAGGCGGGGGGTTCCCTCAATTGGTTCACAAGTCATCGTAGGCCGCGCTGAAGGAGTTGCTGGTGGGTTGACTGGGAGTGGTGGTGCCAGGGCACAAGCCCACGAACTCGAGTGTGGGCTGGACCAATACTCTGCTCTGGGATGACGTAGCGATACACACGAACCTCAATCGCCCCAACCTCAACCCGTTCACCGAAAGCTCTGCCCTGGTTCGCGCCTTCCCCTCCCCTCTGCTTGAAGCTGTATCCCTCCCCATCGAGCCACGCGCCCGAGCTGTGCTTCTGCGGTGATATCGCAGGCTCCTTACTTCTCTGCCGGCATGCTCGGCACGGCCAGAGATTTCCCACCAGTGCCGCCTTACAACGTAATTTGCCCAATGTTTATTTATCTAATACAACTTTTGGTAGTATAATTCTGCGTCACCATGACTGGAAAATCGTTATCGCCGCCGCTGAAATTGCAATATGACAAACAGAAAACAAATTTTCACTATCGGATTCGTCGGATGACTTTGGGTAACGCTAACCATTCCCCACCACCATACACGTGTACATGGCGTGAGCTGGCACTTACGGGTTCTGCGGGATAAGTCAAACTTGGCGCGCCGCGTCGAATGGTGGGGAGGGTTTTTTCTGGGTCCCATCCAATAGTAGTGTAGAGCGGAACCCTAGGTTCACGGGGAACTGGTCAACAGCCGGGAATTAGTCAATGGGCGCAGCATCTGAGAAGATCCTCCCATTGAATCTTTCTAACTGAGCGTATTTGGTAGATATATAACATACAACCCTCAGGAATATCACGTTTCAGTGTGTGTTGTGGAGGACGACCTTGTACCTTGTAGGGTTCGGCAAGATGCGCTCGTGCTTGATTGCCGCAACGGGCAACCACAAGGGGATCATGGGCAAAAAAAACCTGGACAACACGTATGTAATATGTATGGCACATACGTGTGTGCCAGCCAGTCCACAGCGTGACGTGAGCGAGACTCTTCCATTCACTTTTCCGGTCATGACATCCACTTAAAGGCCGACAACACAGCAAGTGCTTCGTGCTGAAACCCGTGAAACATATATTATGCGTGCAGGAAGCGTGAGGGTGAAAATAAGGAAGCGCGATGGAAAATGTGTCACCCGCGAAATGCCTTTTCGCGAGTCGGTTGAAGAATAACCCAAAACCTTACCGCGTCTAAAGATGCCTTGCACTTTCAACCTGCAGGTGCTCAGTGTACTTGTGCTATGCTATGCGTTATGTTGACGCATGATTTTCATATACTCGCGTTCAGAAGGCAGCAGTAACACTACCGCCTTCTGCCGCCTTCCGTCTGTTTGTAAGTTAACTGTGAAATGTTTTGCGTTGTAAAGGCGTTCCGCATTTTGAGATTCTGACATCTGAATTCTGATTCTGTATGCGTCCGATGGAAAAGTATGATATGATCCAAATACGGTTCGATCAAATGTATAGGAGACCCGAATATTCTAAAACAATTCGATTATATCAGGCTTCGATGGTCATCCCGATAAGAGTGTTCATTACAATTGAATTACGCTCTACGCCTCCCCTGCCCAAGGGTCACCTCCTTGTCACGCAGACACAGCCACGAAGCAAGGGTCACCTCCTTGCCTGCATGGCACAGCCACGAAGCAAGGGTCACCTCCTTGCCACGCAGACACAGCCACGAAGCAAGGGTCACCTCCTTGCCACGCAGACACAGCCACGAAGCAAGGGTCACCTCCTTGCCACGCAGACACAGCCACGAAGCAAGGGTCACCTCCTTGCCACGCAGACACAGCCACGAAGCAAGGGTCACCTCCTTGCCACGCAGACACAGCCACGAAGCAAGGGTCACCTCCTTGCCACGCAGACACAGCCACGAAGCAAGGGTCACCTCCTTGCCACACAGACACAGCCACGAACCTGACCTCCCTGGTTCTACCCCCACCCCCAAGGGTGTCTTCACTGAGGGCATGCGAGGAGACGCCGGTCAGCGATGATCACCGCGCCTCGCAACGGAGGGTTTCTACCATAGCCGTAGATCCCGTGCCTAGTGGCAATATCCAGGGCGCCTCGAGGTCGTGATGTGTGGATAGATGTGACTCGAGGTCGTGATGTGTGGATAGATGCACTTCGAGGTCGTGATGTGTGGATAGATGCACCTCGAGGTCGTGATGTGTGGATAGATGTGACTCGAGGTCGTGATGTGTGGATAGATGCACCTCGAGGTCGTGATCTATGGATAGATGCGACTCGAGCGCGCTCTCGATTTGCATGCTGTTAGGTGCATGTGGTTGGGAGGGGTCCGAAGGGTGTGCGGGGTGTGTGCGGGGGGTTGCGGGGTGCCTGCAGACTGTGCAGGTGGATCTGGGGTCGCCGGATGACGGGAGCGTGCTGCACCGCCTCACGCTGCGGATCGACTCAAATGACACCGTCAAGGACGAGACCGATGACCTGATGCCCTCGCACCCGCCCAATAACATGAAGACCCTGGGCCTGCGCTTCTGCGGGTGGGGCCCCTCACTCAGCGCAGGGGCGGGCCTGCAGTTGGCCGGGGCTGCCCGGACCTGGGGGAGTGGCGCGGCGGTGTGTCTGTCGGACGACGACATCGACAGCACCCCGGGGAAGACGTTGGTGTCATTGTCATATGACGAGATGAACACGCAGTCACAGTGGGCGCAGGAGCTCTACACGGGACGGAATGGGTGGACAAATCAAATGTTCTACACCGGGGGTGCGTTGGGGCTTGGCGAGGCTCCCCCTCCCCCCTCTCCCCCCCCTCCTTGATGTAAGTGGGCAGATGCTGGGGGGGGGGTTGGCCTAGAACTGATAATGGGATTCCTTGTGTGGAGATTTGACTATTTTCTGCCTCAAGCGATGCTGCAGGCCCGCCATGGGCTGTGGCGTGTCGGAGCCAGTTCCTGGCGTGTAGGGGGTGGGAAGCTCCTTCATGTAGGAAGCTGGGCTCACATTCACGCTTGACAGGCAGCTTGACGGGTCAGCGTCATCATGGAGGCAGGGGGGTAGAAGGCAGCCTGGAGAGCTCCCTAGCAGAGTTAAGGAGATCCCTCTCGATCGCGCTCTGACCTAGGGCCTAGGTTGAGGGAGGAAGGGGGGTTTGCCGGTGGGCAGGGTTCAAGGTTGAGGGCGTGACAGTGGTGAAGAACACATGTGGATTCCGGGAAGGGTTCGAGGCGGGGATGATGGTCGATGGCGATGCGTCGACGTACTGGTACCCTCCCTCGTGCGACCCCAGGAAGGGCAACTACTATGCCGTGTTCGACCTGCAGAACACGACCACGGTGAACCAGGTTGGTGTGACGAGCCTGGGAGATGAGGTGCATGACATCAAGAAGTACGAGCTCTTCACCTGTAACGACCCCCTCGACGTCAACTGCATCCTGGCAGACGACTCTACCCGCAGCCTTGTTAAGGCGTGCAATGCCACCACTGGTGCGTGGGCGGGCGAAAAGCAAACCCGGAAGCTTCCAGTCGACCTCTGAGTGAAAAGTCCAATAGATCTCGGAGACCTCTGAAGCGTCCGATAGACCTCTGAAGCGTCCGATAAACCTCTGAAGCGTCCGATAGACCTCTGAAGCGTCCGATAGACCTCTGAAGCTTCTGATAGACCTCTGAAGCGTCCGATAGACCTCAGCGTCCGATAAACCTCTGAAGCGTCCGATAGACCTCTGCGTCCGATAGACCTCTGAAGCGTCCGATAGACCTCTGAAGTTTCCGATAGACCTCTGAGACCCCTGAAGCTTCCGACAGACCTCTGAGACCTCTGAAGCTTCCAATAGACCTCTGAAGCTTCCGACAGACCTCTGAAGCTTCCGATAGACCTCTGAGACCTCTGAAGCTTCCGACAGACCTCTGAAGCTTCCATTACACGTGTACTTTTTAAGGCAGTCAGCAACCTGGATGGATTCGTGGGACAGAACAGGGAGGCAGTGGCATGCAAGAGGGGGATGCGAGGAAGGGCGTAGGGGTGCGGCATGCAAGAGGGGAGGCGAAGGAGGGTGTGGGTGTGAGGCGGTGGGATGAGAGGCGGGGTGTGCGGGGTGGGTGGTGGGGCAAAACAATAGACGTCAAGGTGGAGCAGACGTGCGCCGGGTTCACCGTCTCAGCTCGCTATCTTGTGCTCCGCTTTCCTGAGACGGCCGCCACGCAGACCCCCCACGTGGCGGAGGTGTCCTTCTACACTGCAGGCATGCTGCGGGATTTCCCCAACCGCACGCTGCTCTCGGGCTCAGCAGCGACCGAGGAGTCCATGGCCGTGTATGGCCTTAGCACCGCCACGTCACGCCTGGTAGACCTCGGTGACGTGGACCTCGGGACCCTCAATGCCGAGCCATACAATCTGGAGTTGATCCTGGACGTCGATGATGATGTGGCGTGGAACGACCTGCACAGGTATGCCTGCTCCCCCTCATCCCCGCGCGGTTGACGAAGCTGCCACGAAGCCACTCGTAGCGCTAATGTGGCCGCCGGCTGATATCATTTTTGGGGGAGGGGGGGCGGGAGGGGTGGCGGAGCAGCGCGGACCGGATTTCTCAGTCCGTGGAGCTGGCGTTCTGCACGAAGGCGCTGCGGCTGCAGACGGGCGGGCAGTGCGGCTGCGCCGGCGACCTGAGCCTGGACCAGAAGCTGACCATCGGGAACCATGACACCCTGTGGGGCGAGGACACGTGCCTGTACCCCTCTGACGTGTCCGAGGGAACCACCGCAGACCCCAACCTCGGCAGTTTCAGCGGGTATGCCCCCCGGGAGTCCCTCGAGTCTGGGCGGAGTCCGCGGGCGAGGCGCGAGTGAGTTTCACGCAAAACTCCGGCACTCAATTCTTTCGCTGGTCCGACGTCAGAAGGTTCCGCAGTTTTCTGGGTCGCGTCAGTCCACGTCGGATCGGCTACTGAAACGACCTGTTTGCTCGAGCTGATTGCTTTCGATTCGCTCGCGAGAGGCCGAATTCGGCCAAATTGAAAATTCAATTTGTCAGGGGCTCGATCCGCTCAGCTGACTGTACCTATTGAATATTTGATTTTCGCACCCAACCAAAATTGGCACTCGTAAAATCAGACTTTTGCGACATACGGGTATTTGATGGTTTACGTCGCCTGTGCAAAAGAATGGGCCGCTGAATATTGCCCGAAGCTCTCAGGCCACGCTGTCAGGCCACGCTGTCATGGATGACCTTCTCCCATAGCCATGCCGTGCACTCGGGGACTGTGGTGCATTTTCTTGGAGGGGGAGTGCTTCCGGTGCTCCGGATGAGGCTTTTCGGCGGCATCGCAGGGGCTTCGGGAAGTTCGACACCACCGCGACGTTCGATCTGACCTACGTGGAGGGCAACCTGCCACCTGGCGCGCAGACCTACGTGGACGACATGTTCCGCCACCTACTGCTGTGGGATGGGGAGCCGGTCAATATTACAGCGGACCGCCCGCGGCTGCCGTTGGGGCTCGTGCGCACTGCGCCCTGGCCGCACGCGTTTACTGTGAATCGGGACGGAGGGGAGCACACCCTCACCTTGGTCGTCAACAGCGCGGATGCTGGCCGCTACCTCACGGAAACTGAGGTGCGAACCGGGGGGGGGAGGGGGGCATCCCGCCCGCCATGTCTCTGCTGCGAATGGCATGAGAGGCATGCTTTTGCAAGCTGGCGCACCTCCATGCTACCGACTCCTAGGTCCTGGCCCGAGGCCTGGAAGCTCTAAGCTTCGAGCCGCACAAACTCCCAGTTGTGAAGGGCCGCGCGTGATAGAAGAGCCGTGTGCTTTGGCCTGCTGAGCGCTGTGTGCCGTGCGCTGGGGCCACGCAGCCGACTGTCTCTGATGCAGAGGAGGGTGGGGTGGAAGGCACCGGTGGAGGGAGGATGACGCAGCCTGATTGAGGGATCCCGTGGGGGTGTGACAGGGCAAAAAGTGTAACACCCATTTCTGCGAGGATGCGCGGTGGGAGGGGCAGCCCGAGACGGACTTGGCGAACAACGTGTTCCACCTGAACGTGCGTCACTGCGGGTACAAGGCGGAGCTGAACGCCGGCCCGTGGGTCTACGTTGGGGAGCAGAGGGTGCCTTGGAACACCAGCGCGGTGCACGGCGTCGCGTGCCTGGGGTACGAGGATGTCAAGAACTTCACGGAGGTGGTGAACGGCACCAACGTGACGTACTGGGGCATCACCATGGCGTACACTGAACTGAACGAGGGGCTGGTGGATGCCCCGGCGAACTTCACCAACCGCATCTACTGGGATGACCAGGAGATGATTGTCGACGCGAACCGCGAGGTAAGGATTAGGGTGGCATGGGTGCACGGGGAGCCTCTCACACCCCTCACACGGGGGAGCGTCCCACTGAACTATGGTGCTGACCCCTTGCAAGGGCCTCTGCACTGAGGCTCGCGGATACGGGTATCTGTTGATGCCTTGCTGGGTATACAGCTCTCCACTGATGGTGCAGTCGAGGCGCCGCTCCGACTAATGGACGGCTGCGTCGAAAGCCTATTGGCTGGAGAGGAAACGGGCAGATAGGGGTTGGAGATTCAGGGCTTCCCGACGCTACCAGCATGGGGGGACTACTCGGGCGCAGGGGGGGGACGCGGGCCCCGGGGAATGGCGGCGGCTTGCATTGCGCCTTGATACGAGTTCGGAGGGTGTGGCACAGGGTATGGTGGCCGGCGCGGCCCGGGCGGAGGAGCACATCTGGTCGTATGTGGGCTGTGCCGCTGGGCTCACCCGATGTGACATGCTGAATGTGACGATCGACCAGCAGCGACACGTGCTCCGCATACGCATGGACGCGGATGACATCGTGGATGAGGCAAGGCCGCTCCCTCTTTACCCCACACATCAAGCTTCCTTGGGACTGAGATTAGGGTGCCTCAACCCTAACCAACCCTAAAAACTCATTTTTTGGTTCCGGAAACCAACGGCGCGCCGATTGCCTGTGTCACTCTCCCAGCACCATTACCCGGCTCGGCGCATCCGGCTGCCGGGCAGTGGATGTGGATGAGTAGCATCGAACATGAAGGGCTGTCGGTGTGAGCGAAGCGACTTCTTCCCTTCAGGTGTACAATGAGAACATATTCGAGGTGGAGGTTTACTTCAGCTGGATGTGGGAAGAAACGGGTTGCCCCAATGCACCCCCTCCGCCTCCTATGCCACCGTCACCTCCCCCTCCGCCTCCCTCCCCGCCTCTGCCACCCAGTCCACCACCATCCCCGCCCCCTCCTCCGGGACCAGAGCCTCCTCCGGTGCCTCCGCTGCCACCCTCTGTGCCTCCGGAACAGCCATTGCCCCCCTCCATTCGCTCCGCCCCCAATTCCTCCACCACCTCCTCTCTCCTCTGCCACCACCACCAAGCCCGCCTTTCACGCCCCCGCCGCCCTCCCCGTGCCCTCCCCGCCCTCGCCCCGTTGCCCCCTTCCCCACCGCCGCCTGCACCATCGCCCATCACCTCCACCCTGCTGTGGATGGAGGGCTCTATTAAAGACGTCACGCCGCAACTGCAGAATCAGTTTCAACAGGTGCAGTCCTCGCGCCACAATGACACTGTATACCTCGCATCTGTGGTAGCGAGCCGGCACACGTCCCACCGCGGCAACCGTGTCTCGCCACGCCATCCCAACCGGAGCGGTCATGGAAGCCCGTGACGTAGACTGGATGCTGATGGACGCTGACATGGGGAGTGCTGGGCGGGGGGACTTTCGGAGGTGCAGGCCATGGTCGACGTGGCGGACTTTGCAGTTCCAGTTGAGGCTGTGGCAATCCTAAGGGTGCGGGCGGGTAGTGTCATCGTAGACTCGGCGGTGAGCTTCCAGACTCAGGCAGATGCCGAGAAGTTCGTGGACAACGTTCTATGCTGCGCCGCCGACATCTTCTTCAAGTACTCCACCACGTTCCAGAAATGGGGCCGCCTGGATGTCATCGAGGTGCGTCACCCAGCGAAGTAACACGGGGAGGGTGCCACTGGAGGGGATCCAAACTGCATCCCTCCTCTGCGCTGCAATCGGAGCTGCCCATTGGCTGCCAGAACTGGTCCTGGCGCTATAGTGGCACTGCGCCTAACACTGCGTGGTGGGTGCTTCTTGCGCCGAAGTGCAGAGGTCGCCTGCGCGCTCTGTGGCTCCAAGCTTGCTCGGCTCCGCAGTGCGGGTGTGTGGCGGCGAGCTCATGAGCGGTGTGTTTCGACCGGCGCAGGTGAACGGTACCACGTATTTGGAATATGAAGGGGAGTCCGAAGCGGACCCAGACGGCCCCATGGTGGTAGGCATTGTCACAGCGACGGTGCTCCTGGTGCTAAGTGCCGGCACGGTGCTCGCATTCCGTGCCTGGCACGTTCCCATGCACAAGGGCGCGATCACCCCGCTGCCCAAGCGCATGGTGTACACTGCTGGCGCGGCTCCAGCGGTGTCGGTGCATTCCCAGGTGCCCCTCATCGATCGTGCCAAGTGCACCGAAACACAGTACCGGCCGGAGTATGGATACACGTATGCCCACCAGGCGCAGGAGCTCGAGGGGGTGCTGCACCTCCGCACCAACCCGAAGTACTCTCGCGGTAGCCTCGACAAGCCCAGCCTGCCAATCTCGGACCGCTTGCTCCGGGCGCAACGAAATGGCGTGCTGCCGCCCATTCCCGGTGATGCCGCGCGCAAGCTGCCGGAGTCCACGGCACTAGTTGTGGCAGGGGAGGGCGAGGGGGTAGCAGGAACAGGCACCCGGCCGGATGGGGAGGAAGAGCCGAACTCCCCTTTATTAGGCACAAAGGCTGGGGATCCTGCCATGGGTGCCGATGCCGATGGAGGTGTGCGTGCTGGTGCTGAGGTTGGGGAATCGGAGGAGAAATCCGCCATCTAAGTCCCCCGGATGTGGAGTACGACAATTGGTCAGCTCATGAAGTCCGTGGACTGACCAGGTCTGACTGCTGGGCACTGCTGAGGGCTGGGAGAAAGAGGACGATGGCCCACGCAGCCCACGTGCTGCACGGACTGTCCATGGGGATGCCCGTCGGATGCTCCTAGGCGCTGTGAGTTGAGTGGTGGAAGGGGGGCATTGACGTCAGACACGCACATAGCAGATGGACAGCGTGTCGCTGCTAGATTGCTGGATCCATTGGGATGGCCATTCAGTGTTGTGCATATACGCATGCATGCAAAACAAAGCACCTGCCGCAATGATACCAGACAGCTGGTTACAGGACATGTATGAACAATTACACAGTTACACCAGAATCATGTCTGGTGGCAGAGGTGGGGGACAGGCAGTGTCACGTCGATGTTGCAGCTATCCAGACGAAAGTAAGGAAGAACACGCATTGTGATGTAGCTTGAATTGCAGTCAAGTACCCGAAGGTTGGGCATGGCTGTTGCACACAGTTAATTTAATGTAGTGGGTCTCCACTAAATAACTTTGCGTGTATGCTTCGATTGTCGTTGGGTTCTGAGTGCAGTGCCCAACTTATAATTTGCCCTGCATTGATATCCAGAGCAGTGCGCAGGTCATCTTGCGTCGGGAGGATCAGGGGTTGCCGCCAATTTTCTTACGAGCTGGAAGTGATATAACCGCATTTTCCGCGTCTTGATTTCCGCTGGTGTAATCGCGAAGTAGTGATGTCAGGACACACACAATGCCAGAGAGTGTGTTTTTTTTATCAATCGTAAATCTTCTGGGGCATTGTGCATCCATTTGCATGTCCTTGTTGGTCCACGTCGATGTATGATTTGCCATTCAGAGTATCATTCGGATTTGATTCGGTTAAAAAAAAATGTTGTATCACATTAGGGTAACCCTATGCAATTAGTGGATGTTACTGCTTCATAGAACATCTGCTTCCCGAAATAAATGTGGAAGATGCTGCATGCTTCGTATGTGTTTACACGAACATGACTGCTGAATGGGGATTTTAACGGATAAGTGATTATAAGTGGCGATGTTTAACGAATAGGTGATTTTAAGTAGTGATGAGTGGTCGAGCGATATGTCATACTGAAGCCGCGTCGGGGTGTTGCCGTGCTGGAGTTGTTGGCGACGCGTCAACACACTGTCGAGAAAGTGCTGTGTTAGCGACAAGCTGTACTTAATAAATGAGCGGATGCGTCATTCCGTGATGAGCAGCCTTGAACAGTCTAGCGATTGGCGTCGAGGCAGCAGTACGGTGGTGTGGTGATGAGTGCCGAGCACTGAGCGCTGACGACATGGCAGCGTCGACTGCGCTACTGTGCCGCTAACGAACTGATGCGTATGTGATGACTGCGTGTGTGATAACTGGTGAGTGAGCGTTGAACGATGAGTGGTGGGCAAACGCTTCGACACAGCAGGCGAGACGGTGCATGCTGTGGCATCGACAATAAGGTGGGTGTGCTGCGATGTTGAACCGGCGCATTATGGGTGCCGTGTTCTTGTGATGAGCATTGAACAGTCGAGCGATTTGCGTTGAGGCAGCATGGCAGTTAAGGTTTTTTTTAGCAGCCACCTTACCACGGGATAATCAGGGACTTTAAGTAGTTGCACAGCACAGGGTCACCCGCGCGAAAGGCAACCGCTACTTGTATGAGTCGGTTAAGAGGAGGTGAGACGAGTACGGGAGTATACACGCAGACATCCTCCTTGCACCCCCTCACAGTCAGGAGCACGGGGCCTTCCGATGAAAGCAACCCCCCGCCCCCCTTTTCCCTCCACCTCCAGCGGCTACACGCCTCAGACACACTAGGGCACCCCTTCCCCACGGAGGCACATGCATAGGGCTAACTCCGGATGAAAGCACCCCCTGTTGCGACGCTGGGTCAATAGCGGAAGTCAGATAAACGTATTTTGGAACTTCAATGATTTTCGGAATGTCGACCAACTTTTCCGTTTGAATAACTGAAGGCTGCAGGCGTTATTCTAACGCCTTCACCAAAGACTCGTCGAATGCTGCTGATATAACCGGTCGCACCGGTCTGCGTAGAACTGTTAACCACGGACAACACAATATTCCCAAAAAAACAAACAGCATCGCACACAGGCGTGTAAAGTCCATAGCCTCTGTCGAAAGAGAAAGTACGATCCTCGAAAAACTGCATATCAACGTCGTCGATAAGTCGAAATACAGCTATAAAAGAGCGTGCATCACGCACAACTTCCCCCACACGAGATTCGTAAAATGCTGGAGTGGCTGATGTAGCGAAACCCGAGAAACAAAATCCTCGCGTGAAGAAACCTCCAACGCAGCAACAAGCTCGGAAAATATGTTGTCCTGAGCCAAGGAAAAATCTGCGCTGTCGAAATGGTTAAGAGAAGACGTCTGAGAACCAGTCGAAGAAACCAATATTTCAAACAGGTCTCAGAACTTTGATGGCATACTTGGGTCCCTTGAGAGTAGACAGAGAAATCCGACGTGCTGGAGGCCTCTGACTGCGCAGCAGAATTGACAGTCTCGTGAGGAACTGTGATACGAAATCTCGGAGCGCCACCAAACGCCTAACCAGCGCCCTCAACTCGACTACTCTGTTCAACGAATCCAACGTCTCTAACCTAGTGTGAATAAACTCTCGAATTCATCCTACAATGCTCAACCTGCGACATAGCGCCAGGCGACGGGTCCAATTTACCACATCTACAATAGCTCGTTCCATAACTAGGAAACGCGCGTGGATTGGGGCTACTACTCGAAAGATGGAAGCGAGAGCAGCAGCCCCACTTCCCACCTTAACCCCTACTAAACCGATTTCGAAATCACATTTACTTTTCCACATTCACCTATTTGCGAATATCTGGACCTTGTGAGGTACTATTCCACTTTAAAAAGTGTCAGTGGAAACGTCTTAAAACGATGCATCGCGTATACCCATGCATTATGATATGGATTACTGGCGAAATTGATGGTGGTTGAACGACGTTTTACCCGTGTTGGCTTATCCGCGATTTATAAGCGCGGTCAAGCCCTAATAATTACCGTAACAGAATCTGCATGCACCTAATGGTGACATCTATATAAAACAAACCCTAAGGAGATGATCGGGTGAGACAATGTACTCACAAGTGAATAAACGTCAAATGAATTTGAAATTGCGCGCTCAAAGCTCGATATATAATCGAAGGCTATGTATGATTGGATGCGCCTTACGTAGAGGTATCCAAAACTGTCTTCAAATTTGAATTTGGATAAAAAATGTTTCAAATAAAATCGAAGTTTAAATGGAATTTGTTGCTTGGGTCGATTGCTTGATTTCAGCCCAGAAATCGTTATAGGGGTCAACACATCCTCATGAAATTACGCAGTTAGCTACTGAGTTATGCCAAACAGCTACGACGGATGTATATCACAGTGAGACAGGACGTGTTCGGTGAAAAGCTAAAGATGTGATGAACACATATTACATAGTGCATACTTTGTTCGGACTAGTTTGAGTATGACATGTTGTCATACTGTGTCAACGGTCATATCTCAGCAGAGAGTCCTCACACCAGGACTACCTGGACACGACTTCTGGAGGAGTCTCTTGCTAAGCATACAGCTAATAATGACAGCACCAACGCTGACACCAAGCAGGCCTGAAAGGGAAGTAGAAAAGCTTCAGGTTCACCCCGGACCCAGGAAAGACCTCCCAGATGACGACCCACTCGTGTCGGACCAGTCACTACCAGTTCCAGACGACAGTACACCACTTCCTTGCCTGGTCGCTCGGTGCGGCCTGCCCTGTCGCACCACAGCACAGAGTGCGAACATATGGGTACAGGTGCACCACCCCATTATTGAAGTATATCGGATGAATAATAATTATCGTGCAGCACGCCGCAGCGCCCCCCTGTGCTACCGACGCGCCTCATGCTCGGTGTGGGACCCAAGTGCTGGGAGGCACATCAGACGCCCCTCGATTATCCACACGTAGGGATCGGGACTCTAGAAATAGCATTCTTCAATAACGCGTCTCGGTGGATGAAGTTGAACCTCTCATATTCGTCGATAAAAATGTAGTGTACCTGTTGGCGCAACGGCCACATATTATTTCCCGAAAGATTTTTCTGCCACTTCGTCACGTAAACATGGAAAGAGCAACGAGCAAGCGTGCAGAGGATTCCACAAAGTACACCGAACACAAACTAAGCAACAAGCAAAAGTAGGCGAAAATGAAGCACGCGGATTTGTATTAAACGATTGTATAAAAAAGCTGCTGCCGCTGCTGTACCCGCTGTTGCCGCACCACCGGAGCGCCCTCCCCGTGCTGCCACTGTACCAATTCCTTGAGCTCCGTGATCTTCACGAGGAAGTCGTCGTACTCGCTGCTGGAGAGGTGCGCGGAGATGCCGTCCGCGCCAGAAGCCGCCTTCCCCGTGTCAGTCTGAGCCCAAGCCTGGTAGATCTCTATCACGATGGAGCGGAGCGAGGCCAGATAGAAGTGATATTGATAAACGAAAGAGACAACAAATAATAAACCTAAAACCCAGAAACCAGGAACGGTCACAGACTACTATACTCCTACTCGTACCCTGGCTGCTCTTACTAGTCATACTCAGATATGACTTGGATCTTCGTGGGGGCCTGAAATGAGACTCTCAGACAGGGCTGCCCACCCAGCTTCCGACAGACAATGTCACTTTCTCTAGTACTGTAGTGTGCATGACCGACAACCGGCCGTGAACCCTAGAACCCGTAAGCCTTTCCTACTGTAACGGGCAAGACTTTAACTCCTATGCTGGCATGACATTAAATACTTCCACAACATGTATGCCTAGGTTTCAACTTTTGAAAGGTGTATATCCAGACAAATGTGCATGTGGTGGGAACCAAATTATTCCTGACACCGTTAGGCACAATTTAAGCTATCGAATGCCCTGCGTATGGGTGTCTAAGGGGTCAAAACCGGCGGTTATTGGGGGGTAAATCGACATTAATCTTACTGCGAAAACGGAGTAAAAGCCAGTGTAGGAGTTAAGAAGATAGCACATTTTGATGAAACTGCCACAACTGATATACAGTCGTTTCGTCAGATTGGTATATCCAACAGGTTTGGACCCACGCCGGCACGGGTGTTTTTAGACACTGCGTTTGGCCATGATTGGCTAAACAACGACGCTTGAGATGGAGTGAGAAGCTCCAACAGGAGCGCGGTTGCGGGCGGTATGGCCTGAACGTGCACTCGGGCCGAAGGAGATCGTGCGGCTTGAGCTGAGTCGTGGTGCTGTTTATTTCCGTGGATTGCGTTGGTCTGCTCATCGGCCACGGTGCCCCACTCCTTGATGGTGATGCCGAAGAGGTTGCGAGGGAACCGGTACTTCACGTTGTAGATCCTCAATTCCTCATCTATTCTGTCGCACATCTGGGCGTGCAGAGTTGATCCGCGAGACCGTGCAGTCATCAGGACACCGGGAATCTTTGCTGGCCACCCAGCAATCCTTTGATCTGTCCGCGTGGGCATAACCCCATTGCAGTAGTAGTCACAAGGCTTCCTGCCTTTGGATGAGTAGTCACTTGGAGGCGGCACCTGCCTGTTCCCACCTTTGCCAGCACCCGCCCTTGCTTCCGCCAGCGCTGCCATCCTCTTCTGGTACTCTCACCTGCTTCGGTGAGTGTTCGCCAGTCCCTCCGCATTCTGGGGAACTCAGCAGCTTGGAGTCTGATGGCTTCTCCTTGGCGGTGATCTTAAACTTCGACTCTGCTGCTCTGATGGCAGCAACCACAGCGTTCAAGTCGATTCCGAAGTTCTTGAGCTCGTAGACGGAGTAGGGACATGCCTGCCTCATCAGGAGGTCCTGGACGATGGACAGGCACCATTCTTCAACTTCGTCCTTGATCTTGTCCTGAACTCGGACGATGTCCTCCATCCAGGTCCTTCCATTCAAGGTCCCCTTTGCCTGCAGGGAACTGAGCGCGCAGGTTCTCGTTCACTCGATCTCGAAAGAGCTTGATCCTGAAGAGAGAAACGCATTCCTCTATGACCCTCCTCCGCATGTCGCCAGTCACCATATCTTTGGTGGGCGACAGGAGTCTGAACCTCTTTTCGCACGACCTGACGAACGTGACGCCGTCCTGCAGCGCGGTTTGGGGTACTGCCTTGAGCATGTCGTTCTTCTCCTTGGTGCCGCTCATGAGGAACCTCTTTGTTGAGCTCATACACAAACTTCCTCAAGGCCCAGTAATACATGGTACTCTCCTTCCCGTCACATCCAATGAGTCCCGTCAGCGAGTTCCCATCACGCAGGTATATTCGTCAGACACCTCCCCGTCATCATCCTCCGCAGTAGCTGGTCTAGCCGCACCACCCAACTCGCATTCCTATCCACCAGATGGAAAGGTTGGTCCGCACAGTTCACTGCACCATCCGCTGCATCATGCTTCTCCGTGCTCTTCAGGAACCACGTGAACCTGGATGCTACCTTACCGTTCACGTCCACTGATTCCATCAGCCAGGAATAGGCTTCTGAGGGGGTACCAGATTGACTGCCGGTTGACTGTAGGAAGCTGGCCAGCTCCTCATACATCCCTTGCCAGTCAGGTTGGCTGTTATTCTTGTAGACCTTCTTCTTCTCTGGGCTGGCTTTCAGCATCATTGGACTGTTTAGAGCTCTCCGGACGCTGCTACGGTGTGCTCTCTGCTTGCCGGTAAATCGTCTGGAGATAGCCAGACAGAACTCTTCCCTGTCATCCTCTTTGCTCCCAGTGTAGTGGGGCCGCTGTGATGTGGAACTGTCCTCATGGGCCGTTCCCTCAAATCTGCATATCTGACTCCATGTACCAAAACCGATTTTCGCCCAAAGGCTGGAAGTTCTGGGTCTTCCTTCTGGGGTTCCTTTTGTCCAAGTCACTGCCACTGTCCGAATGTCCCCCTTCGTCACCGCTGCTCTGCTCGATGTCGCATTTGCCAGGTTCTTTGCCCGTTACCCCACCGCCGCTCTGCTCGATGTCGCCATCGCCAGGTTATTTGTGCCGTCGGGGACTTGCAGTTGATAATAATTTGTAAAATCCCGCTGCTGGAGATGTCACCGCAGGTTCCTCCCGATCTGTGTCTCTCTGATTTGCCTCTGAGCTGAGCTGTGACTGTGCCCGAGTAATCCGCGCAGGAGGTTTATCCGCCAGTTCTACTTGCCGACGCTGGTCAAGTCGCTGTGGAGAGGCACAGTATTGTTTTGAAAAAGAGTTTGAAATTCACTTCACTTTCACGACTGCGCTGCAACGCACATCGTGATACTTCAAGGATGCCAGCACACGACTCCTCAGTTGCTTTTTAAGTGTACAAATACATTCTTTATAATAAATACACTGAGAGTACTTCTGTCTTCGCAAATGTAATACAACCACGCTTTTGGCCCGCCGAGGGCAAAACAATAACGAGCCTCTAAAAGTCTCCTACTGCCGCCTGCGTTATTTATCTTGCTTGCAACGTCCCCTCATTTCCTGTTAACTCTTATTTCCTCCAATCACGCTGCTTTGCGTAACTGACGATATCTCTGTCAAACCAACGGCTCGGCCTCGAGCCGATTCTCCTCTTCCTATCTTCATATCTTCACCAGTTCTCCTTGGAAATAGCCAAGGTCGCGTCATAACCACCACAGTTGCCACTCCTCTGTCGCAAAGCTGTCACGTCACCCAGCAGTCGAACTCGGGTCGCGCAAGTAACAGTCGAGGGAGCACTGGTCGTGACACCTACAAATCTGTGTCCGAGGCTTTACGACTTGAAATTATTAGCTTCCTGACGCAGGCCACCAAATTAAAACATATGTCTGCGGGTGAGAATGAGGAACGGCGTACGCACGCCTCGTGTGGATTTGTTGTACCAAGAGCGACGTGCTAACTATGCGGCGGCCGAGCGGGCTAAGGCTTACACCGGAGACATTATGGACAAGGTATGGGAAACGTGGGTAGAATCTGAGACAGCAACACGTGAAGGCCGAAACCGTCGCGCTGACAAGTCGAGGACATTGCCAAGAAAACCACCTGCAGCCCCTGAGCAGGTATTGTAAACGTTTTTATTCTTTTCACAATATGAAATTGTGGAGCTAAACTTCTGTGTCCCCAATGACAAACCTAGTTTCTTGTAGGCTGTTGTGTCCGTGATTAAGGAGGCACCACAAAATATCGTTCGAAACAAGATCGTGTCCGAGTTTAGGGTCAACCCAGACCCTTTGAACAGCTCCCTCGACCTCTTCGGGAAACCACTTTCGAATCTAACGGGTGATGCGAACGAGGAGATGGTGTTGAAGTTTTTACAAAAAAGCTTCGGTTCATTCACCTGACAAAGACGGCGTACGCCACTCTGTTCTTTGAAACCTTGTGCGTACTCTCTCAAAACGACAAAGGGTCAAGCCAAACTGTTGAAGGCCTTGTTCTCAGATCCTAAAAAGCTTTTATTACTAAGGGTCGATGAGCCTACTCCTCATTATAATCCGCAGGGTGAAGACGTAGCGGTACTTGACCGCACTTTCAGTGTTGGAGCCTTTCGTACTGCACAGTGCGAAGTGGTTTTCGGTCACAATTTTCGGAACGGACACAACAATTTTGTACTTTGTGACTGCAAAGAGTTCCAAGATCACATGACACATCGTACGCAGGGCACAGGTTTGCACTGGTGCAAGCATATTTGTTTTCTACCCATGAAGGCCGGCTTTGCCCTGGGACATGCTTTTTACATCCAGGCGGGGTTTACTGCCTCCGAAATGGACCTTATTTTGGACGCGTCGGAGTCTGTAACCTCGGACCGTAACAACCGAACCCCAGAGGTGAAAGAATGGTCTTTGCAAAAACGGACTATGAAGAATGCAACGTGTGCTGCCTCAAAGAGTAGAGCTGGATTCGTCACTGCCAAAGCCACCAATGCAGCCCAGCCCACTCTGCCTCCAGAATATCCACGAGTTGTAGTTCAATGTCAGAGAAAGCTGTTGGGTACTGGATAATATGTTTCTCATAAGTGCCAGTTTTGTCCAGTGAAACGTTGCGTGTTCGCTCTAATGCCTGGTCACTTCGATATCTCGAGACCCCCTACTGATGGAATTATTTTGGTGCAAACCGGTGTTATCGTCACCAATGAGCTGAGGCGTAAGAGCGGTGGCCTGAACTTTGTGTAACTAGTTTCGTGAGGTAATGTGCATGTACAAAAAACTGGTACAATATGCAACACAGTACATTAAATATTGTAGTTCCTACTGTATGTAACTGATACAATATGAGAAAAAACTTTGTATTATTTGTACCTGCACGAGTGTTACCAATATTTCTATTGATTAAAAAAATATGCAACTGAATTGAGTAAATAGGATATTTAATAATATTAAAATACGGGAGAAAAAACAAAGTGGTTTTAACATACGCAAGGTTTACTTAAGTTCATATGGTTTTCATAAAATCACTGTTCACACACAAGAATACCTGAATTTCGAACGGTTTTTAAGGTTTGGTAAAAATATCATTACAAATTTTTAAAAAATGTATTTTAAAAAACTGTATATATTAAAAATCACAGTGTTATTTTCAAATATCGTCTTTTTCTGTCATTTCTAAAATTATTAATTTTACATGGTTAAATTTTAAATCCCCCATTCCTCCAATCCCCCAATCTATGCGACCTCTCTAACACGAACCTATTTGAATACACTCTCACTTACCACAAAGCACTCGCATATATCAAGCAACCGAGGCATCCGATCGAAACAAAATCGCATATATTTCCGTCGTGCTACCGCTGCTACACTCACGTTATATCAACCAAGTCACAACATTATCCGACGCTTTCATTGCCCTTTAAACGTTGGCAAAGGCACACAAGTGCAACAACTGATGCCAACATCAAACTCTTGCATTCGTTAAGGAGTCGGCTTTCTAACACAATATGACTGCGATGCCTGGCACATACAAGTCGTCCGCAACTCACCAAATCCGAGTGGGTTCCTGTTGCAAAGCAGAGCTCAGCATTGCATATGTGTTGTTGGGTAGTGCCACCAGTAGAACACAGAGACGTTGCAAGTCATTTTGTGTGTACCGTTGCTGGTCACCGTACTCATACACAGCACTGCAATTAGTACTTTGATTGGCCAAGTATGTTATGTGTGTGAGTAGGTGTATACTTGGGTTCATATTTCAGTTGTGACAGAAATTTCAAATATCCAGTCTAAAGAGCGGAATCTATTTTCTCCCTACGCACGTTCCATTGCTCCTTAGACGTTGAAGCCTCCCAGATCCAAGAGAAGCCATACACATATGCACATCGAAACCCATGAGTATATAGCTCTCAACGAGATGCTGCCTGGGATGATTTAAGCTTGCACAGTTCCGGGCGGCGCTCGGCCGACAGGGAAACCTTGTCAAAAGGGGCGCCCTGCACACATCACACATATGCCACAACTTGAATTTTCAAGTGCTAGCCTTTGGAACCCGGGAGCAGAAGAGGATATGCAGAAAATATCAAGCAGCATGGTTAGAATGCTTTGCAAATGAAGCACCATGGGCCGACTGTTTTTGTGTATGAGCCCCTCCCGAGGTGCAGTGCAAACCCCAAACACAAAGGTTCATCGCCGGCGCTGTCTGTCAGTGACGCAACTGTGAGCCATGCCGAATGATACTGCGCCAGTACTTGTACACCGCATATGGATAAACAATGACTGGATGAAGCGCTGCATCAGGACATGACCAGTTCATTGGCGCAGCGCACAGAGTGCAGGTGTGATCTAGCGCACCTGAAGAAAGCTCGTCAGCATATCAAGGGCGTGTCCAGGACGATCCTGAGGAGAACCAAATCGGAAATCACTTTTGTGAGCATTGACGACTGAGGCTCCTTCACACACATCCCTTGTCATACACCAGCAGAGAGGCGCAACAAGGGCCAATGGGGTATCCGCAGGCAAAGGCGCATTTTCGGGGCTCCTCCCAAGAGGCGAATGGAGCCTCCGAAGAAAGCTCGGTTTGTGCTCTTCTCGCAACACGGCGCGGATCGGCAGAAGGACAGCGCAGGCGCAGCGCGCGTTAGAAACAGCCGTGGCGAGTTCAAACTATGCCGAATGACTTGTTATACTGTGTTCGGTGACGGAAGCAAGTGCACGTGACTACACCGATTACCATATGGCCACCGCAGCGCTTCGCACCAAGCTGAGCCGAGCCCACCGCAAGAAGTGTTTCTCGACATTGCGGCAAGCCCCGGGCAGGCCTGCCACTCAGCACCCACCTTGGGGACCATGTGGCCGGCGCCTTTGACGGTCACAAGCGAGAGACCGTCGTACTCGGTAACATATCCTGCCCACACGCCCCCCAATCCGTCTTGCAGAGGCCATACCCTCGAGTGCCACCATGTAGCTAGATATCACCCCAACACACAGCGCGGCAGGCATCACATGCAGTCATGCAGTTACGTGTGAGCGCAAGCGTCGAAGCCGCACACAAGCCACAAGCAATAGTATTGCCACCGTCTAGGTCGGACGGTACCAACATGGGGGCTTCGACGTGGTGACCCCCGCTGATCCCCCAATGCGGAATTTCATGAAGCAGTCCCAAAAAGCTGTTTCAAGGTATGCGCATGCTTGGGTGTGAGGGGGGATGCATCCTCCACTGCGCCACGCTGCACGCTCCCGAGAGTGTGAGGGGGACGCGTCCTGCACTGCGCCACGCTGCACGCTCCCGAGAGTGTGGGGGGGGGACGCGTCCTGCACTGCGCCACGCTGCACGCTCGTGAGAGTGTGAGGGGGGGACGCGTCCTGCACTGCGCCACGCTGCACGCTCCCGAGAGTGTGAGGGGGGGACGCGTCCTCCACTGCGCCACGCTGCACGCTCGCGAGAGTGTGAGGGGGGGACGCGTCCTCCACTGCGCCACGCTGCACGCTCGTGAGAGTGTGAGGGGGGACGCATTTTACCTGCCGTCTGTCCATCGGACCCTTTCCAAGGCATCCAGGGCACCTTTACGTCAAGCCCCAGGCTGGTGACCCAGCTCTCTGTGCCGAGAACGTTCACGATATAATCCGCATCCCCGCTGTACACCAGCAGCCTGCTAACCCCCGCACCATCCTGTAAGCACCCTACAACTCAGGAAGGTTATGATATACCTCGCATCCCACGCTGCCTGCTAGCTCTCACCCCTCCGCCCATGGTCCACCCGCATCCCATCTGAAGTTTCCCACACCCGCCACGTCCAACCCTGTGGTTTATTCTGACCACAGGTGCTCCAGTGACAGTGGTGGCAGCAGGCAGCTGCTCCCGTCAGTCTAGCCCCTCAGCCTTTGCGGGCGCCACGTCCAACCTGAGCTTCTTTTCTGCTGTCCAAGCCTTGTAGTTGGGAACCATCGAGGCGAAGTTGAAGTCGTACAAACCGTCGAGGCCGCACTGCTGCCACTTCGATCCCTCCTGCACCTCGATGCCCAGCCTTCCTCGTCAGCCCCATCTCTTACATCCTCGGTGCGCGCGCGTCAGGCGAATCGCTGTCGTGAAGTCTTACAGGCCATCGTTCTCTTCAGCATCTCAGCGTGAGCTAGCAGTCCATCCATCTGCAGGTAAAAGCCTCGATTGCCTTGACCTCCGCCGATGTTGGGCAGATTCAGATGCGGCACCGACCCAAGCCAACCAACTGTGGCTGGAGCTTTTCCCCCGCGACCGGGGTGTCCATGCGCCGGCGGCGCCCGCTCTCCGACTCATGCTCGTTCAATTGTTCGCATCGGGCGCGTCCGTCCCCCCGTACCTTCACGTGAATGGCTCTTTGGACCGCTGGATTGTTCAGAAAGGCATCGACATACAGGTCTGCGCAGGTGTCAAACACAGGCGAGATGTCCGTCCCTTGGACGCGTTGCTGCCCCCTGCATCCGCACCTTTCCTTGTCCTCTCCTCTAGCAACGCGAGGCTCGAGGCAGCGCTATGTTGTGTACTCCAGTACCCTTGGAATTGACGCCCGGCAGGCTTCCGGCAACCAGCCACGGAATCCCGGGCATTGCGGTTTCCGAACCCCAGCGCACGCTGCCACATCTGACAGCTTGGCCAACTGTCCAGGTTTACGCCTCGCCGAACATGCGCGCTTCCTACCTGCCACCTGGACCTGCCTCTCACAAGGACGGCAGGGACTGCGCTGGGACCCCTCCGGAGGCGCGCGTGCATGCAAGATGAGGAGTCCGTTGGCACGACTTCTGACCTCAGAGGTGAACGCTTTCCGTGGAGTTTCCCGGCCGCTGCACGAGCACGCAGCATAGCCCTTATCTGGGCTGGCGCCTGCGACCCAGTCAGCACCCACAGCCCTCAGCAATGAATCGATCAATTCTTTCAGGCGAACACTAGCTCGGGTTAGCCTGCCCCCCATTCCCTCGAGGAACTTTCCCCACATACCGTGCCATAACAAGCACACGGGGGGTATGGGGAGCGAATGATCGAGGCAGTCTGACAGAACTCGTCGGTCTCAAGCGGAAGCTTCCGACTTTTGCCTGCGTCGATGCCCACCGGACACCTACTGACACCGGGTTTGCCCACGTTCACAAGCTCCATACTGTAAGGCGCTTCCACAACAATGAGCCAACACATGAGTAAATGCAAGGCACCTTTTTCCCCACGGGGAGGCATTCGTCGGCATAAATGTCATAAATATCGAGCGAGGCCTCAATCTTCGTCACAGGGGCATCTATTGCCATACCACAGGCGGCGTTACACTCTGCGGGCACCAAAAGCCACTCCCGCTCCACATTCGTGAATACATACTGACCACTCATTGCTTATTCTCGTGATTACCTCCAGCACCCGATGACCCGTCGAGCCGAAACCGAGGCTGCCCGAGGGGCCTCGGAGGACGGCACCCGAGGGCTCGCCTTTCACTGCACGCCGCGAGCGGTGACGGGAGCGCACCGACATTAGGATTCGGCCAGAAGCATGCTGCTGTGAAGTTGCCGCACGCTTGGTTGATCTCTATCCATGCCTCAGGGGATAAAAGCGCATGGTAGTACCCATACGGTAAATTGGCGTTGAAGTCGTGAGCCCAGTCGGTGTACGCATTGCCCACTGCAAAGCCCTGCGCCCCGCACCCCGGTTCTCTCCACCGAGCGCCCAGCACTGCTGCACCTGGGCGTCACGCGGAGCCCAGCACTGCTGCACCTGGGCGTCACGCGGAGCCCAGCACTGCTGCACCTGGGCGTCACGCGGAGCCCAGCACTGCTGCACCTGGGCGTCACGCGGAGCCCCTGCTTTGCTCACTTGCACCTACTCTGCGGTGCTGTCTCCCCTTCACATCTTTCAAAGAAGGGAGTGTCTTCCGCACCTGAAGGTTAATGGTTGGTGCATCTTCTCGCGAGTTGTAGTCCAGGATAGCCTGCTCCAGATGCAGCCGTGCACTCGCTTAATTCTTGAGGTGTTATACATATCTCCTCAGGAGCTCCACTGCATCAGTGACGTCAAGTTGATAGCCCGACGTTGTGGCTTAGGGAGAAAGTACCTTCGCCAAGTTCGGAACGTAGTGTCCGGCATAGCTCTCGCCGGTGATGTAAAAGGGCCGTCCCTGCAAAGGCGATAGCGGAAGACTGTAAAGATAAGCACCGAAACTGTCACTCCTGCTCGCGTCGAGGTCGCCCAGCATACCGTACAACGTGCGTGTGCGAAACGATCTCGGCACACTTCACGGTGTGCTCGCATCCTTGACACAGCACAAGATCAAGTGAAAACGCCAGCGTGCAAGCGGGTATACCTGGAGGTGAGGATGCAATCTGAAAAACTCAAGCAGAGCATGCAAAGAATCATCCGCGGTGATGGTGTCGTTTGTCGCCTCCTCTGGCACGCTGAAACCGACGCCGGCGGGTTGCTCCAGGTACAGCATGTTGGCCACCTGGAGGAAGACGCAGTCTCAGTATCGAGCGGGTTGTGCGTAGGGAGAAGAACTGCGAGGCTCGCGGTATGCACACAGCGAGAGAGCGAACGTTCCGTCACCGCGGCGCGCAGATGAACCAGCGACTCAACGAGTTGCACAGTCAAAGAAGGGGCGGACAGACGCGCGCTGCGTTGCAGCACTGTATTTTTTCGGTTCGTCAAGTACCTTATTCCAACTGTATGGGTTAAGAGAGATCTCTTGGTTTGCCCCCACAACGAAAGGGCCGTTCTCGGTTAGCATTCCAGCGAGACTGCTGCATCCGGGGCCGCCATTCAACCAAAGAACGATGGGGTACTCCTGTCCTGGAGAGACGGGGGGTTCCGACTCGACAAACCAGTGAAAGAGCTCTTTGCCCTCACCCACGCTCAGGTATCCGCTGTAGTGCTTGAAGCATAGGCTCTGGTTCAATCCCGGGAGGCTCATCACTTCATCGGAGAAGCTGGGGGAAGCCAAGGCGGACCCAAACATGAAAACCAGCAGAGCAGTGCTCACTGTACACGAGATCCTCGGCTCGTGCATTTTTGTGCTTATATTCCAGGGGATTCTCACAGTCGAGTGCCCTCACGTCAGTCCGGTCGGGTGAACCGTTGCGGCGAGATGCGGATAAAAACATAAAACAAATGATTTTTCCATAAAAGGATGTTGTTACAACTTGGAAACTTTACCAGCCGAACGATCAGCGAACAGGTTCGAGGTTGACGTTCCACGTTGACTTGAGGCTCCGATTCACATTCTCCCACTAATCGCGCGCCGGCGCGGCATCCGATCGCCATCGGCATGACGGCATCCAATCGGCATCCGAGCGTCATCGTCAGCGGCAGCGGCAGTTCGCGCTTGAATAATCATCAAGCGAAGGGTGCAGTGCACCCTTTTTTTCGGTGCAGGACTGACTGACTACAGTGACCGTGTGCATTATGACGTGTGTGCATTATGACGTACATCAGTTTTTCATTACAAACTCCATATTCTAAGTTGATATAATCTTCGATTTCGCAATAAAAACAAAGGATTTCACTTAATCGTCCGATCGCGCGCGATATAAAACTAAGGGTGTACATGCTAATTTGTATAAATATCGATTCTCTTCCTATCCAGTAAAATGCCCGAAAAAATAGCGCGCGATTTCACGAAATAGCGTTCAAACGCGTGATATATTCGATCTGGCAAAACGTAGCTGGAAAAGGCCGGGCAACGAAAAAAACATCTGTTTTCCCCTGATTTTTGTCGATTCGAAGCTCGATTGTGTATACATTGCATATATTCTCTCCCAATGATATTCGAGTTGGCGTCGCGGACCCAGCGCGATATGCAAAATACCCCCATTTATATACCATGGGGTGGTCAAAATTTTCATATGGGCACGACGTTTGGGTGCAAATCAAGATTTTCCGTATATTTATACACTGGCACCGAACGATCAGTATGTTTCATAACAAATCCCATATTAAGGCGTTGCGTCATAATGCACACACCAGTATCACACCCCCATCAATGCGCAGGGTTGTGGAAGCTCGAGATTTTAATATTTTTAAATTCGGTTTTTTGGGAACCAATCTTGACTGGCAATGTGAGATCTCGACCGTTTGCGCGCGCATATCGAACGACCGAGCTCGTCCTGGGGGGCGATCAAAAAAGTGCGTCATAATGCACATGGTCACTGTATTCAGTATTCACTAGCGAAAGGCGCAGGCGCAGGCGCAGGCGGCGGTATCGGTCGGGTGACACTCGACTGTAGGCGATATGATTTCAGGCGAGGGCCCTTCACAACTGACAACATCATTTTCTCGCCATCATTGAAATAATTAATATCATACTCACAAGTTTATACTTCCAACGCAATGGGCTCAATTGAGATCACAAACTCCATAAATTCGTTTGCGTTAGAGCTTTTGGATAAACTCGTCTCTAGCGATGAAGGAAACGTGGTGATATCCCCGATCAGTGTTGCAAATGCGATGGCAATGGCCGCTGCAGGTGCAACGCAAGGCTCCACCAACGCTCAAGAGCTAGAGAACGTGCTACGTTTGCCCATCACTTCAGAAAAAGGTGCAAATCAACTAGGGAAGGCCTTAGTTCAGATGATGTCAACAGACCCGAAGGTGCAAATAGTGCTCGCGAACTCACAGTGGACGAATGGAACAATTCTGGAAAGCTTCAAAGTAAGATTGGAAACCAACCCTAGCTGGCCCTTCTTGCTTGCGAAAACAACTTTGCCGTTTAAGCTATTCCTATTCTGATACAGCCTAGCGGTCTGCGCAGCTTCTTTACTCAAGATTTGCTGAGATGCGGCCTTTGTGCATCAAGGCCTTTGTTCTTGAAAGGTCAACTTCTGACACTCTGGGTTTGCTGTTTGATATGCAGGAAGGGATTCGTAGGGACTACGATGCCGAAGTGTTTCAACTCCCTTCCACACCCGATCCGATAAACAGTTGGGTGAAAGAAAAAACAGACAGTCTCATCGAGAAAATAATCGATCAGATTGACCCTCTCGTAGTGGCTATTCTGGTCAACGCGATATATTTCAAAGGAGAGTGGCAAAGTCAATTCGATGCCGATGAAACCCAAATAGATAGTTTTTACATTACACCCAAGCAGGATATTGGCGTTCAGGTGTGTGGGCAACTTCCGTTGTTTCGATGCTCCATGAAAACACTCGAAGCACGAGCAACGTAACCGCGCAACTGCTAGAATCCAACTGTGCAGATCCCCCACATCGCCAGGAGTGTGCCACTTCCAACTTCGTCTCTAGCTCAAAAGTGCTGGTTGGCTCGCTATGTGTCGAAATCTCAGTCACGAGTACAAAATTTCATGACTTTAAACGAGTTGCCGTGCCTTTTGGAGCTCAAGCTTCTATTCGAGTGGGCACACGTGTTCTCCCACGTCCCACTCAGACGCGCTTATTCACAAGTATATTTTTCACACCACAGATGATGCATCGTACAGATAAAAAGATGTACTACACGAGATGTGACTTTGGCCCCGAAGTCGGCGACGTTCAGGTGAGGCCTCAAGCTTCTCATCAGAGGTGAACTCAGGTCATACTCAGTCATATCCGTGCAGTCGAGGAGATGCCCACGCCACGCAGCGCTGTCCAAATTCCATGTCTGCTTAGTTGGCAAGTGGCCGCTTCACCTTTTCCCTCCAATATATACACGGGGTGGCCGAATTCTGTGAACGGCCTCTTCTGTCCCGGGCGCCCCACTTCGCAGCAGCCGTATGATAGCCTCATCATGCTCTCCCCCTGGGAAGCTGCGGCAGCGCAGGCTCCGCTCCTCGTGAAGCATTCTCCATCTTCATCATTCGGCTGGTTCGCTGCTATCTTTGAGTTCATATGGCGTGCATGGTTCTTGAAAAACGAACGTTGCAACATTGAGACCGTATTCACAGTTTCCAGTTGAGAGCATGCAACCGAGTCTTGAACAAGCGCTGCCTCCGCGCCTGTCCGGACCCTCTGTGCGCACAGGACGCGCTATCTCGGAGGCCAGGCGCTCGAGTGGAAGTCTGACAAGCACCGCTTTGTGAGCGGCTGATCGTGGCTGAACAAATGTTTGGAATGCTCCAACCACCGAACCGGCTGTGCCCCCTCGCCGCAGCTTGACTATAAACTACTTTGCCCAGGTGGCGGAGCTACCATACGGCACCGGAGAGCACTTCAGCGCGGTCATATTGCTTCCAGACGCGCGGGAGGGTGCCACCAGGTTGCGCAGCCCTCCCTGTTCGCCTTAGTGCAGCCGCCGAGCTTCCGGAGTCGGAAGAGGGCGTCGCCAAGGCCGTGCAGCTGCCCTCCCTGTTCGCCTTTGTGCAGCCGCCGAGCTTCCGGAGTCGGAAGAGGGCGTCGCCAAGGCCGTGCAGCTGCCCTCCCTGTTCGCCTTAGTGCAGCCGCCGAGCTTCCGGAGTCGGAAGAGTGTGTCGCCAAGGCCGTGCAGCTGCCCTGTTGCATCGGAATCACTTCAGTGCAGTTCAGCAAGGGGAGAGGTCGATGACGCATCACTCGTCTTTCCAGCAGATTTTAAGCGTGCTTCAAGTAGCAGAGGCGCAACCACCTATGCAAAGGCGCTCATGGAGACCTGCAGACTGTGTGCTGCATGTGTGAGGCAATGGTGAGGCAACATGCAACCTGTCGGTACAGTGAGATAAAATGTGAAGATGTTGTGGGATCTGTCACTGCAGTCTGCTGCTTAAGAAGTTAGCTGCAGAACCTACTTTGTGGGATGACTGCATCGGCGATCTCTGCCCATCACATGTAGAACTATGGTACGCAGGCGACCCTTGTTAGTTTTAGGGTTTACGATTGGCACAGCGTAGCCTTTAACTCTAAATCTAAACCTTTTGTGAATAGCTGCTCTTGTTACGTAGAGATCTTGCAATTACTCTTTCCTATTCCGCCGAACAAAGATCCATTTCGGCGCCCATGGCATCCGTCACTGGTTTGATTCTTTAAATGATATCTTAGAATGATCGTCATCTCTTTTGATAATAGTGCATATGAAAAGTCAGTTTGCTTGTGATGCGCGTTTGGAAGTTCGGAGATTTCGCTTTCGTAGGCTTCCGCGTTTCAAGATTGAGTACGGGGCGAAGGACCTGAAGGACGCTTTACGTGCTATGGGGATCACGGAGGCATTCACGGGCAGTCCTGAAGGGGCTTTTCAAAGAATGACCCCTGACTCAACGGTGCATCCCATTGCCCTTTGCGCTCTCATGACAGGACTTAATGGGCTCTCACGACATGCAGTGGTTTGCCTGTGGATCACTTCTTGCATAATTTGGAAAACATGATATTGTCGGTCTTCACCCTCATCAAGTAAAAAGTGAATCAGTGGGGCACCAAAACAAACCATTTTAGTGAATGTGTGAGTGCGAAATAGAAAGCCTTGATGTGATGATTGTGTGTGCTTGTCGCACCACGAGGTAATGAACGAACTTGCGTGAGGCCAACATGACATGCTGGAAGGATGTCCACGAGGAAGGCGTGAGGAAGTGAGCGTATGGGCACGAGGCAAATATGATGGGTGAATGAATGCGCTTGTGGCGGACATGAGGAAGCGAACGAATGCGTTTGAGGCAAATATGATGCGGCGAAAAAATGCTCTTGTGGCAGAATTGCGGAAGTGAACAAATCGTCATGAGGCAAACATGACGCGATGAACGAATGCGCTCGTGGCAGACATGATTGATTCACAGAGTGGAAACCATGCGCAAGTGGAAATCATGAAGTAATGAACATTTTTCCTTTAACATTTTCTCAAGCACGTTTGCTCAAGCATATATTTGCTCGAGTACGCATTATGCCAGAAGGCGGTATTGGTGTACTTTAAAATGTTGAGACCTCACTCTGTGTGAGCTACTATCAGACTTTCACTGCGATTCTGTGTACATGGCAAAGTCGCGGAAGCCAAAGGCAAAGTCATGGATGCCGGTGGGAAGGCAAAATGACAGGGTTGAGGCCTATGTGGGTTTGCAGCCATTAAATACTTTTTGACAGATTCAAACATGTGACGCATGTCTTAGTCTTTCACTGATCAAAGTGACCAAGAGATGCAGCTTTAGGGTTTTAGGGCTTTTAGATCATCAGGTCATGATGTGTTGTGACTGGAAGGATGATGTCAAGGATGCTCAGCACTTTGTACGGAACACGTTGTTCCACTTGGTGGGTTCATTTTTGCTTGATTGCAGATTGTAGAATCGTCTCGAATGGTGGCCGGGGCGAGAGAGATCTGATCCGCAGCTGATAATAGCTGTGTGCATCCGCTAGCATGCGAGACTTTCTCCAGCACTGTCCACACCACCACTGCAAAAGCCGTTCCAAGCACTGTGCAGTGAAGAGTGCACCCCGCCCAGTGGGAGGCACCATCGAGAGTCCACAGTCAGCTTGTCTTCACAGGTCCTCCGGTAAGCCTCAGTAGCTGGCGGGCTCCCGTGAGCTCCTCTGCCAGGCTGAGTCCCACTGCACCCAGTGCTCCTAGGGTCCCTGCAGCTGGCAAACCCCACTCTAAGAGATGGTGAGGCAGCGTGCCATAGGCTGTTGACAGCGTGGTTTTTCTCGATGTAACACTACCGACGATGATGTCGTTTCGGGACAGCCATAGGGCAGGAAGGGGAACCTTACATAAACCATGGTCCGCATCAGGCTAATCTCGACCGTTGAGCTTGGCTGCAGATGCAGCGCCTCCAAGTGCACTCGCCGTATATACTCGTGGGCAGCCTTTACATCGTGGCAGTCTCCCCCTCCTTAGCAGCTGCCCATTCCGCCTGCAGCGAGCGCTGTGCCCTTCACCTGTTTTCACCGCTCGTGCCACGACTCCCTCGAGCGGGCCCTCCCCTTTACTAACCCCCATCCCCCAAAGTACAAGTCTTCGTGGCGGCCATCCATGGCCTCAAGGTAGGGCTGCCTGGAGTTGGCCTTGAGTGAAGTGCCTCCGCGGTGCATCTCCTCCGTGCTTGAAGTGCCCTTCTCCATGAGGTAGGCCAGGTACAAGAGTACCAGTGCCTCTGTCTCCGACAGCCACGATCTCCCCTCTCGCACACTGAAGTCCATGAACTGCTCGACCTTCGTGACACAGCTCTCCCTGGTGGTCGTTTTAGGCCTAAGGTGGCTTGGTGGTTCTCGCAAACCAGTCGCATGACAGGGCATCGTGCCAAGCTGTGTATCACCTCGGCAGCTCAGGCAGCTGCACCGAGATCTCGAAGGCGAAGCAGTTCACAAATCCCAATGCTCGTCCGCACGCTCAAACCAGCGGCCATTTAGACGCCAGGTCCGCGCTACGCGACGGTGCATCCGCCCAGGAGTGTGTTGTGCTGCGGCGGTGCTTCAATTGCAACTCGATGTTGTGGAGGCCAAGGAGCCTTCGCACCCTTCTCATCCTCGCCATCAGCTCCGGGTTACAAGACATGAAGTGACAAAGCATTGGCACTACAGCCGGATTGTCGCAGCACAACCGCACGATCTTTCCCGTAGAAAGGCGATGACCAGAAAGGTGTTGCCCGTCTTGTGCGCTGCCTCCAGCTCGAGGTGCGTGATGTGGCAATGACGCACTTCGTTCTCCTTCCAGCGCTGGTCCCGGTCCCGGTGATCTTTCACGGCCCACGTTTCCGCATTCGCTGCATTCTTCGAAGTAAGGCACAGCATTGCCTTGCCGCGGTTCTTGCCGAAGTCGTGCAGCCACTGCTGCAACACCTCGTCTGCCACCACGCCGTCCGCTGCCTGGTAGACCCTGTCCTCCACGAGCTGCAGTTTCGCACGTAGAACGTCAGATCCTCCCCGCTATGAAGATCCAGGCTCCTGCTCCAGCTGCCCACGCAATTCTAGCATTGTCCACCTGTTGCACAGCATCGCGTACACGCCGTGCACAGAGTTGGTCACTGCGTGAAAACGTTTCTGCCACTCGTGGCCCGACAACTCGCAGTCCTCATCCACGTCCAACGTCTCGTCGCATTCGCACACCACGTCGTGCAAGTAAGACAACGCCGGAGCCAAAACCAAGCACTCGTACTTCATTGAAGAGTTCGACTTCTTGGAGAGAGCGTCGTACAGGTCGTACAGCTGCGGCATTCTCGATGTCAGCGTAGCCGGCCTCGGCGGGAACGGGTTGACTGAGGCTGCTGGCACGTACGCCAGCTTCCTCCTTCTCTCCAGAAGTTGCTCAGCAGTTTTGGCCACGGTGTCCGGGTCCGATGTCCCAGGCTTCGCTGCAACCTTCGCTTCCAACTCCACGTTGATCTGTGATTGACGTTGAAGCTCATCACGCAGCAGGCGATGCTCCTCTGCCTGCTGCCTCTGCATTTCCAGCAGCTCCCCTTGCTGCTTTTGCATTACCAGAATTTGTTGCATCAGCACTTCCTGCGTGGACAGTGCCGCGGGGGAAGGGGAAGCCTGTCCGATGCCGGGCTTCCCCGGGAGGGGTGGGAAATCCTCTAGACCCTTGTTCTTAGCACTTCCCGACATTCTTGCCCCTCAAAGGAGTCCCAGTGAAGTCAATCGTGCTGCCGTAGCCGACGTGAAGCCATCGTTTTGAAGTCGTAACGCCGTCCCCGCGACTTCGCTGCCAGATCTCTTGTCGTCGTTTGATCGCCGTCGTACAACCTAGTGGTCTGGTCACTACCTAGTCTCCTGTTTACAGGTGAAACAGGTGAAGAAAATCTTACAAAATCCGATTTGCAGTGTGCCTCACAGAGTACCGTAGATACCCGTGAAGTTCCTGTTTCCAAGAGCAAAAGGAACAGAGCTGAACAGGCGTGTCGCTTCGTGGCTACTTGTACATCCTGTTTGTGTCACGGAGCTACATGTGTCATTCGGCTCACCTGCAGCAGGAGTCACGGACTCTGAAAGTCTGAAACCACAAAAATTTTGTTGCACTCCAATTTGAACAAAACCTCCCGGAGATCTCAGTATGTGTACAGCAAGGTGTCCGTGTGTAGCGTTGCCCTCGTAGGCAATCTCCCGACTGATAGGTGGATTGGCATAGTCTCGAGAATGTGGTTGGCTTCCTCGCCGGCAGCCACCTCCGATTTCCGGACACCTCCCCCAGCAATTCGTTCGCTTTTGCGTGGAGTTTTTGAAAAACGCCTCTCCGCACCATAACCAGCCCTGTTTCAGATCCACCCCCAGACTGAGATGCTTGACATTCTGAACTGGGATACACTGGCCATCGCCCTCGCTCCAAGGCAGACTCAGGCGAAGGAGCAGTTGTCGCATGCGTTGTCGCCATGCGTGCGCCTGCTCTCGCGTTCTTATGAAGGAGGGCATTCATGCACGCTGTTGTACAGAAGTGGCGTCTGTCATGCATCTCAGTACGTAGGGAATATCTTGTTGCCGGCACTAGCACCTGTGCTTCCACAAATCCTCGCCAGGATGTAGGCGTCCTATACAGTTGCTTCCACTGTGCCCACGGAAGGAGCGCAATACGATATTACGGTTTGCGCTCCTTCAGTGGGCACAGTGCAAGCAATTGTGTAGGACGCCTACATCCTGGCGAGCATTTGTGGAAGCACAGGTGCTAGTGCCGGCAACAAGATATTCACTACGTACTGAGATTTTCAATTTTCTGTCATCTGCCACTGCTTGTGGAGACCATAGGCACTTGACCATGACGCAGACGAACTCGACTGAGATCTCCGGCAAGAGCACTGGTAGGGCTGAGCGCTGCAACAGCTTGCCCTACCCGTCGAGCTGCATGATTTTCCGGAAGGCCTTGCGAATTTCAACCGCATGCAAGCCATCGTGCAGGTCGAGGCTGAAACCGGTAGTGGTTCGGCTCTGCTAGCCGACGTAGTTGTTTCACGTGTGGCTTGTCTCTATGCTCTCTCTCTCTCTCCTGCATGACGTGGCGGCGTACGCTGAGAACACTGCTTGCGGAACTATGACGTTTGGAATGACTGCACGTGAGGGAACTATGACGTTTTGGAATGACTGCGCGTGAAGGAACTATGACGTTTGGAATGACTGCGCGTGAGGGAACTGTGTGTTTGGAATGACTGCATTGAAGGGAACTATGACGTTTGGAATGACTGCGCGTGAGGAACTATGACATTTGGAATGACTGCGCGTGAGGAACTATGACGTTTGGAATGACTGCGCGTGAGGAACTATGACGTTGGAATGACTGCGTGAGGAACTTATGACATTTGGAATGACTGCATTGAGGGAACTATGACGTTTGGAATGACTTCGCGTGGGGAACTATGGCGTTTGGAATGACCTTGCGAGGAACTACCAGCGTTTGGAATTACTGCGCGTGAGGGAACTATGACGTTTGCAATGACTGCGCGTGAGGGAACTATGACGTTTGGAATGACTGCACGTGAGGCAACCACGATGCAGTACCAAGTGCTTGCGCACAAGAGGAGAATGCAAGCGATATTTTTTGTGCATTCCAGGGCGGTGCGTGTGACATTTAGTATGTTTTTGCACAGGTATATGTCTCGGCAGTGTATCATAAGACTATATTGGAAGTCAGCGAGGAAGGGACCAAGGCTGCTGCAGTTACTGCTGTTGTCATGAAGAGCCGGGGCATGTCCCCCAGACATGTCATAATGTCAGTCGAGCGCCCTTTCATATTTGCAATCCGAAATATGCAGACGGGTGCATTAATGTTTATTGGAAGAATCAATGAGCCGAATGCGGGGGATGAGTCGGACATCTCGGACTGCCCAGGTGGTACCGCACGGAGCATAGATTCCCCTGAGGTTGGTGTGCCTCCTGATAAGGCTGAGGATGAAGGGACACCTCCCAAGGGATACCTCCCCGAAGCTGTTCCACAATGGATAAAAGAGCCCTTAGGAGAGGCATTAGGAAGGTAGTAGATGCAGGTTGCATTGAGCGGGCGCATCATTTACCATTTACACCAAAACGGATAAAGCACAAAGCAAATTGCCCATTGCCCTTCCGAGTATATATGAAAATAGCGGACAGAACACAATGGATGCAAGATAAATTTTGTATGTGCCCTAATTGGCACGCGCTCTTCCGCAACGACCTACAGTATGCAAAGTCGCAGCAGCGCACAGTTGCGTATGGTACATATAATGAAAAGGTAGTGGCAACGTATGATGAACAGGTAGGCGAATTGTCCATTATGTATTATTGCGCTCAGAAGCAAAGAGGGAAAACGTAGTGGCAAGTTCGCAACGATGCCACCAAGCCCCGTCAGAATCTGCATGAAGGGCATGATGATTGCAGTTCAGGAGGGAACCCCGGCGTTCACTGATGTGGACATCACTGACCTGGAGCATGAGGACTCTTGGGGCTTCATGACCAGGACATGGATGACAGTAGCTATAACTCCTAGAGCGCGTGTACTAGAGCAGCGGATCTGAGCTTAAATACCCTGATGATGCTGTGGTTGTTGCTCTCACGGTTTCTAAGGGAGTGAGTAGCAACACAGCACGGCAGTGTGGCGCGAGGCTGAGCTCTCGTTTTCGGAGGCATCCGCGGGACCCAAGCAAATCCGCATTTGCGGGAACACGGCACTTTTGTGCCTCACATCATCGTGCACATTCGCAATGCCTTCAGCAGTTCGGACGGTGGTAAGGACGATCGTTAATAGCAACAAGTTCGAAGCATTCTCGCAAGTACAATAGGTGGATCAACTTTACACAAGTGGGATTAAGATTGCAATGGAATAGGAGGAAATAGACACCATTTCCGTGTTGTTGCAGATATCGATAGCATGAATCTCCACGTTGCAGTCATATGAAGGTAGAGGAGTCCTTGCTGACCAGTAAAGGGAGTGACCATCCGATCAATGGCACGATGGATGTATAGATTTTGCTGCCACCAAAGCTGGATTTTGTGCCAGCTATAATACATGGTAGATTGGATGTCGCGATTCTAGTAGCGTAGCAAGAGTGTACTGAGAAGCACGATGGATTTCCGTTCAATTCCTCGGATGTGAATTCATAGTTTTCATTGGTTGCAAATTCCGAAAGGCCGCTCGATTCGGAAGGGCATCTAAGCCGTTATCGAAATCACGCCGGTATCTTATTGGAATGTGTCAGCTTCCGTTCGCGCTTCCTAAGCTCTTAACACTGTGAAAACCTAGTGCAGCAGGGAAGACTAATGAAGAGATTGACAAGTATTCGCGATATATTAGGGGCAAAAAATATTTACTGTAAGGTATTATGACCGTTAGGAAGCATCCCCGCACAGATTAGGTGACTTGAAGCAGATTTCGGATTCCCCGCTTCGTGTGGCGGAAGCGGAAACCGGCATCCGCAAACCGGCATTCCCTTCGGTATCCTGCCGAAGGGAACGCTAAGAAATACTAATAACAACTACTGAACACATGTTTGACGGTGCATCTGTGTTTCATTTGGTCAATTGGTTCACACGCTCGGGGCACGATGGATGTAGCACAATCCGATCAATGGCACGAAGCATCGAGCCCGGCGGCACATCCGGGATGGCGCGTGTAAGTTACTAAATACGCAAACCAGCGCAGTGCAGTACGTCCATATGGGCTGTTGAACAAACGTTATTTGGGGTTTCGCGAGAAGCCGATGGGAACAGCTACAATCCTACATCTTAAGAGATGATGTAAAGATGCAGCATGCTAAAGCTTTGCGACAAATTGGTTTCTCGCACAACCCCAAGGCACGAATGTGAGAACCTACGGGTCCTAGGCCCTCGACTACCTCAAACCTTCAGAATGCCCTTCCGACACAATTTCGTTGGTATGCTTTAACGGCACCTGCACGTTCCGGGGCGGCTAGATATAAGTGATCCCAATAGTAAGGCCATAAATATGTATAAGTTTGATCTACATTCGTCGCGTTTTTAAGTATGGTCTTAATACGCCGTATAGCGTATCACCCGCTGACCGGCGGGCACGCGCCCACGTACAGCGGGCAGAAACAAATAACAGTGATCTATCGAACAAAAAATGCACACATTCGGTACGACACCACATCAAAATATGCACCCAGGCGTACTTTGGTTTGTCATATCAACGGATGAACTGATGCGGATTTGGTGAGCTCCCTTTCGTTTTACCCGCAGCGCAGTCCCTTCTGTGCATTCATTAGATGCCGATGCTGTGCAATCCGTGCGGTCACTTCCTTGTTCTTATTCGATACGGTATGCACGTTGGCACGGGTAGCTCACTGGCCAACACACACACCTGCCATCAGTCGTGTAACAGTATCTGAAGTGCGAAACACAAAAGAGATCGCCACCGCTTGGAAAGAGAATCCCGTAGTACTCGAAATGCCTGACTAGTGTAAATTATATAATATGTGATCGCGACGAAAATCGTCGCGTCGGAATATGAAAACCGGGCGTTGTCCGCCGGGAACCACGACAAACCACGGTCGTCGAAAGGATGCAGCGGAAGGGTGAGGACGCGTTCAGCTACATGTGGACTTAAAGAAGCGACGTCAAACAAAACCAAATAAATTATTACCCAGGCATGCACCGCGAGCGAATCCGTAAATCAACCAGAGCACCTCGGCCATACCGCCCATACCGCGCGTGCTCCACAAGCTAACCGCTCACTCCATCCCCAAGCGTCTACGTTTACCCAATCATGGCTAAGTCGCAGTGTCTCAAAAAAGCGTGCGTCGGTCCAAACTGGCCAGATAATGCTCTCTGCGTGTGGTAACGGCTGAACCCTAAGACAGGGTTTCGGATCAGCAGAACGGGGACGCAGTAAACTGATGTGAATACATTAAAACAAACGCCCATTAAGTTAGTTCAGGTTCTAGGCTTAGGTGACTACTGGTGACAGACTACTACGGACAAGTGACAGGTGACAAATTTACTACGTGTTGTGTCACTTCCAGCAATCAATAAAGTGCTGGACAGTTACGGTAACGATTTGCTTAGCTACCGTTTCGTCTTAGCACCCTAACGGCGAATTCTCGGAATCTGGCCTCTGGCCTACGGGATCCGTACGTATGACTTGCCAATCAGCTTTCAGCTCGTTATTTTGAGTTTGATGGCCTTTGTAGGGTTGGAGGACCTCTCTCTCTCAACACTTGAATATGGACATCAATACTTCATACATATATCAAATGGCTAATTGACATGGAAGTTATTGTGGCGATTTCCGCTCATACTGTTCTCATACTGCTGCAAATTCGCCCTTCAGGTGTTAAGAACGAAACGGAGTCCGTAACCCGGAAGCAAGGGGAATAAACTCGACCGATTCCCCTTGCCCGGAAGTGGTACCCGCATGATTTCCCGTAACAATTTATGAAACAACGATGGAATGTGTGTCGGCAAAAATTGGTTATGAGAGATAGAGAGAGAGAGAGAGAGAGAGAGACGAGACGAGACGAGACGAGACGAGACGAGACGAGACGAGACGAGACGAGACGAGACGAGACGAGACGAGACGAGACGAGACGAGACTCAGACTGGTTCTGCGCGATCGAGAGGTCATCAGACCTGAGACAGGTCGTCGTCGTCTCTTCGCCGGAAATTTCCGGCGAAATCACATCAACACATTGCATGCTGCCGAGCGGAGGGCAGCATGCATTGCTGGGGAAGGCAGGTTGCATGGTGCCGCATGGTGCCGAGAGCAGGTTGCATGCTTGCATGCTGGGGAATAGTTTTCAGAAGCATATGAAAAATATTCTATTGCTTCTAAAAACTATTCCTACTTATTATATATCATAAACCCTTTGCCTTGACCTTTACCGCTGCACGCGACCGGCAAGCATCTTTGAAACTCGGAAGTTTCAAAGATGCGTTTGGTATTTTGGGTGCAACCTAAAATTACAAAACAATCGAGCGCTTCCCATTTGTGCGGGATATTCACATTTATTCCATGGCATATTTCATATGAAATATATACATAAGCACGAAGGCATCGGCCACGCGTCTTTGAAACTAACGAGTTTCAAAGATGCGTTTTTGTCATTTGGGTGCACATACCCAAATAACAAATCAGCCGAGCGCTTCCTGTTGGCGTGAGGTATCCAACGCTTGAATGTTGAATATTCATTATAATATGAGTTAGCATGCGAGGTTGCAAAGGCATCAGGACAGAATATACGAAACTGCCCTGTGCCTTTGCCTTTGGGTTTGGGTTCGAACGTACCCAAACCCAAAGATGCCAAACAGCCGAGGGCTTCCCGTGCGTCCTAGAGCGCGAAACTTGGCACAAATACTGCCAAGATACATATCTTTAAGTTACTTGAAGCTCAAAGCTTCAAGTTAATTGTGCGCCCAGCGCGCAATTTATTTCTACTGTAAGGCAGATGTTTTGGGTTTGGGTTCGAACGTGACACCCAAACCCAAAGATGCCAAACAACCGAGGGCTTCCCGTGCGTCCTAGAGCGCGAAACTTGGCACAAATACTGCCAAGATGCATATCTTTAAGTTACCTGAAGCTCAAGGCTTCAAGTTACTTGTGCGCGAAACGCGCAATTTATTTCTAAGGCAGATGTTTTGGGTTTGGGTTCGAACGTGACACCCAAACCCAAAGATGCCAAACAGCCGAGGGCTTCCCGTGCGTCCTAGAGCACGAAACTTGGCACAAATACTGCCAAGATACATATCTTTAAGTTACTTGAAGCTCAAGGCTTCAAGTTACTTGTGCGCCCAACGCGCAATTTATTTCTAAGGCAGATGTTTTGGGTTTGGGTTTGGGTTCGAACACAAACCCAAACCCAAAGATGCCAAGCAGCCGAGGGTTTCCCCTGCGTGTGCATGTGTGTTACTGTAATTCATGTGAAATATTCCATGAAATAAGGCCATACGTACTCAGGGCGGTTCGCCGTGGTTCGGGCGGCTTCTTGCTTTCAGGCAGTACAAACACTACCTCGCAAATGCCAAAAAAACCGCTGCCATTTTTAGCCGACAGAAATGACTTACACTATTTTGCTCAAGTTACATCACTTTTTCAAAGTTTCTTCACACACACCCCTTTCACAGTTGACAGCCAATTCCTCTCATTTCAGTATGGCGACAGCAGAAACATTTCAAGCACTGAGAGAGAATTATGTTTTCCACGCATATCTCGGCAAGAAGTGGAGCATTGTTAGAACGCTAAAAACCGACAGTCCTGCAGACACCTTGCAGTTAATAATCCACTCAGATGACCCGCAAGAGGAGGCTGCAGAAATGTTTTACAATTTTCCCGTAATTCCCCAAAACACCTCTACGACTGTAAATACAGACGGTACCCTTCAAGCAGATAAACGCGTAGCGTATAGTATATTTGAAGGCCAGACTCCAATTTTGTATTTCGTCATTCTTAGGAACAATAAACTGACTATAATCGAACTAGACAGCGGAGACTTTGAGGAAACCCTGAGCCTTCCGAAGCACACGAATCGGCTTTCGGCTTTCCAAAATTTCAAAAGGAGGGCAGAAGACGAAGGAAAAGGCAAGGATTTCTTTCTAGCGAGCTATGAAAACGCGGCGTGGAAGCTTGCAGGAGAGGCGGACCTGGAGGGCGACGAGCCCACACATCAGGAGAACGTGACGATGTTCCCTCGTTGGAAGATCGTCAAGGGCAGCATGGGCGATTTGAAGGACATCCCGAGACTGCCCTTCACGGGGGCGGTCATCGACTGCAAATTTTACGCGCTCGACAAGGAGAAGACTTCCGACGCGATGGCCAAGGAGGAGGTGCAAACGTTCCTGGAGTCTTTCAACGCCAAGACAACCGCCCCGGCATGGACAGTCGCTTTCTTTTGCGGTTTCGTCCAACAATAATACGATTTTCTGGAGGTGATTGACAATTACTGTTCCGGCCGCGCGGAGCGGTTCTTCTGGCACAAGCAAAACGTGCACATGAACCCCAACAAGTCCGTACGCTTCAATGACGTTGAATGTGGGGTCCTGGGGTACTGTACCATGTAAAGAGCGATGCCGCGGGGGAGTCTTCTAAAAAGCCGGAGTGGATGTTCAACTTTGATCTGGGGGAAGGTGAACGTTACAGCCGCGCGTCACTTTTGCGCGGCTTCCCGGTTGTGCACCAGATGTTCAAAGGCGACGGCAAAGTCGTGAATAATCATCAGAAACCCCTATCTCTGTTGATGGAGCTGATCCAGTGCCACATGCTCGGTGACAATCCGGGCAAGGTGGATGACGACGGCCATCCACTCAACTGGGTTCTCGACGCTTGCTGCGGCGTCGGCTCAAGTGGACAACAAAACCTCCTAAATCCATTATCCATAGGCCCACCATAGGTCCAGAGCTTTCCAGCGGTGGTGTGACCATACTAGAATGGTTAGGTCCATAGGTCCGGAGGGAAATTGCTCGTAGGTCCGCGATAGGCCCGAGGTCAATTTTCGGGACGCCCGTAGGTCCGGGGCCGGCCCCCAGCGCCTTGACCGCAGCACTGCGGCCGAGATGATGCACGTCACCTCCTCCGTGCACACAATATATATATATATATATATATTGCCAATGTGCCGGACTCCACCATCTTGCCCATTATCCAAGCGTGCGTGTCCAATCTGCCTGGTCAACAAACGCCCTCCACCTATTCGCCAAACAACCGCCATTACCATCAAAGCTGAACACCGCGTTCAGTGCTGGGACATCAGCGAACTCAATCAGGGTCACGACGCCGTCCTGCACACCATCGACGACCCCGGCAACCACCACGGCATCTACCATGTCCAAACCGAAAAGGTACGTTCCGTCCTCTTGGTTCCTTCCCTCGTCGCTCCCCGCACCAGCACCTTCCTTCTCATATTCATATTTTATTCCTTCTCTTTTTCATATTCCTCCGTGCTCTGCGCGCACCTTTAGAGCCCTTCGCCCCGTCACTCAGGCAGGCCAGGCACTACTAAACCTCAGAATGCTGCACTCCGATCCCAGCAGCGCGAGCAGTGCGTCCCGGCAGCGTCTGCACTCCATCCCGGCAGCGCGAACAGTGCATCCCGGCAGCGTCTGCACTCCATCCCGGCAGCGTGTGCACTCCATCCCGGCAGCGCGAGCAGTGGATCCCAGCAGCGTCTGCATTCCATCCCGGCAGCGAGCATTCCATCCCGGCAGCATATGCACTCCATCCCGGCAGCGCGAGCAGAGCACCGCCACTCAGGCAGGCCAGGCACTACACCGCTCCGCATATTGCCTCCCCCTGCTTGCCTAAACCATTATTCTTGCTTCCCTTTTCACAGCTCTATATCGTGGCCGCTGCCATGGTCGCCAATTAGGAGAAATATGAAGCCCGCGCCCACATTCGCTGCGATAACGGCCCCGCGTTTGTCGGCGATCGCATCAAGGTGTGTGTGCCCCCGCAGGCTTCTCCTCTTCCATGCGGATGGTCCTACTGCTTGCTCTGGCAACCAATCCTGGAAAACGCAGTTGACATTGCAGCACCCCAAGACCACCAGCCCCTTACCTACAACCACCACCTGCAAGACGCCATTGAAGAACTCTTTCAGTTCTTTCCCCACCACCCCCAACCCTTCTGCCCTACCTTGAACGGTGATCCCCTCACCCCCCTCCCCTTGCAGATCATCTGCGACGTCTTTTGGCGTGAAGATCACCCACAGCCAAGCCCGTCAAGCGCATCAAAATGGCATGGTCGAGCGCTATCATCGCGAGCTTTTCCATAAAGCTGGCACCATCCGCCAGCAGTTCGCCAGCATACGGCATTGATGGCTACTGCCCGACGCTCCAGTCCTACCACAAGGACCGAAGTAAAAGGGGGCTAGCCGCCACGATTTTTCGATGTAGTTGATGTTTGAGTGCTTAAATATCATCCTTGGGTAATTCAGAGCGCATCTTCCAATTAAGAGCGATCGTCGTTTAGGCACTAGGAGCATCAAGAGGATGGTTAAAAACATTCCCGCGCGTCCGGTCCTTGTGATAGGACTGAACGAGATTCCAGTCCTTTCACAAGGACTGTCGGGCAGTAGCCATTGAGAACAGCTTGGTCTTCTCTCTCTAGATATCTACGTCGGTAATCACGCGCCCTCATCTAATAGGTCTTTGAGTGCCTTTGCAGTAGCTACTTTTTGTTCGTCCATACTGTATGATATTATAATATATCTCCGTGTAATATGTCCTGCAACGATAAAATAAAACGCGAGCTGTGTCGACGCAGGAGAAAAGCAGCCGGAGAATGCAATATGAAAGGCTCGGCTCAGCAGATAAGAAATCAACGCTGAGTTCCAACCTACCTGTCATCTCCTGTCGAGATTAAGAAAAACTCGACGCTACGCGTGACAAATATGGCATCCTCCAATAAGAAATTCACGACGCTAGAGACGAAAATCTGGGACCGTCAGATTAAGCGACCAGCGCTAGCGAAAATTTTACTTTTTCTTATAGACCGCGACTTACTGTACCACTATGCTATATCCTGTTCGACGCGTTGCATTTTTTCATTCTCTGTTCAGTTCTCTGTTCGGATTATTCCCACCGGCGACCGACTGCCAAGACGAACGGCAACGAGAACGACGCGACGTTGCGTTGTGACGTGTCTGTGGCCCTTCACCTGTGCTGGCCGAACGGTAGTAATCGCACGTCTAATCGGATCCTCAGGAGCTCTGATGAGACGTCTACCGTCGGTAGCCTCGGTGACACCGTGGCTACCGTATCAGAATTGAGCATACTGTCCGACCATATAAATGACAATCGAACGAATGATAACAATGTGCAATAAATTATCGCATCCGACCATTCACCATAGCCTATCCGGATAGCTGCACCATATCGATATGTCATGCCATGCGCATGTCATGCCAATGCCATGTCATCGCATGCTCGTGAAAGGGAAGACTCCAGACTGTGCCAGCGACTAATGAGATCCAGATCGAGATGCGGGAACGACGATCGAGAAAATGAAAGGGCGAGTAGCGAAAGCGAAGACCAACGAAAGGCTATTAGGCTTCGTGAAGGAGTTGAATAGCCCTTCCCTTTCCGTTTCGTTACCATTTGATTTCGATATAATTTCGCCAGACCGTAAATTCTCGACTCTCTCTGAGAACGTTTCTCAGCGATGCAGCACCTTGCCCTGTGCATTTTTCTGTTTGTGCTGCGGAAGACTGCCTCTTGGTTTGAAATCCAAATACACTGAGCTAATAATTATGTATCCGAACTGTGATACCCAGCTTTCTGGGGAAGTGGGATTTGCCGTTGGACAGCTTGCCTCACCTTTGTTACTCAGCGTTTGTTTTCACGGTTTTTTTTTCTTTTAGCGTTTCTTGACTCTGCATTGAAACGCGAACGCCGGGGAACGCATGCTGCACTCACTACGTATCAATGATCGATACCGACACAGGAACCGTGACTCGTGTTTTGCTTCCTTGGTGGATGTGCTCTGCAGGACAATATACCGTATGCTGTTGCTGCTGCACGGTGGTCGCGCCTGGCTTGGCAGAGATGCCCCCGTTTGGTGACTTTGTTAAATGGTCGCTCTGTGTCAATTGCCACTTTTGAAAATTCACCGATTGCTAATAACTGGTTCATTCGCCAACATAGCTTCACCCACTATTTTCTTTTGGCCGTTGTTATACTATCATGTTTAAAGAGGCAGGTGGCTACTACCCAAATTCAAAGTCCTACCATAAGGACCTACGTGCAAATGTGTTTTCCTCGCATAAACATCACTTAATTGGTTCAACGTGCGATCACCCATCCTATTTATGAGTCAAATGAATATTTCAAGTTGTGGTTGCATGCATAGGGTGACCTTTGGAGTGCTTAAATTGCGCACGCTTTGGTGGTGTTTTTTTTTTCAAATTTCAGCAAGAAAAGCTATGTCCTGCCATAAGGACCTACATTTAAGCCCGGGTATCCGCTTCACAATAGGTCCTACGAAAGTTTCGAGGCCCGTGCAGTCAAGTTCTCGAGCTGCTCTTTCCGTAGTGTCTTGTCAAAAATTCCATCCGAGTTCATCTTGGCCCTCAAAATAGTGGTTGAAGCAGCATTGGCTCTCAAAGCTGGAAAAGGCACTAAATCGCCCAAAATAATAATGCCCTTCGTCCGGATCAACGATGAATACACGCCAAAATATCGCACATTCTGCCTATGTAGATGGCTCGAAAATTCAATTATTGTGTCTATATGGCGACAATAGCGAGGTAACAGTGTGTAAGCGGCATGTGCGCATTCAATATAGCATCCCCGACTTCAGACCAAAGCCAAAATTGGCCCTTAAATTGTATGACATTTGACTGAAAATGATGGGACAGGTTGATTGGGGTGCAGCTAAATGTCCGCTATGAGGTTATCGACTTGTGCTCTATTCTAAACATGATTGTATATACTGCCACGGTGCTACTGGATCATTGGACGCATGCTCAGCCTCCATAGTCTGTCGGCGAAAAATTATGAAAGATGTGCTATTATTTTAAGAAATGTTTGGCTTTAGAAAAGTTCTCGACGATTTTTTACGCTACCCGTGCCTAACACGGGTAGTGCAGCATCCCGCTTGGGTTAAAACTCGGCAAGTGGGAAAGAGGGGACTGAGTTCAAGTCCTAAATATGCCATCAACCGGAGGGTAGCCATTCACGATACTAATAGGGCACCTCAAAAAATTATTGAAAAAGTGGTCCTTATGGTAGGACCTAGAGCGTTCTACCGTAAGGACCATCGGGTAGTAGCCACAGGGCGTGCGTTAGCCACTGGCGCGCTTCGGGATTATCAAACCCGACCCTGCCGTTGCAAGGTACGTGGATTATAACTCTCCTTGTCTGTTGCGCGATCGATATTTCTCCTGAAGGAAATTTTTATTCCAGGCCGATTTTACATATTGACTGCGTATGTATTTCGTGTGTGTGCCAGCGCAGGTTACCCGATGTCGACAAAAATATGAGCGACGTCGGCGATTTTCCATTGCCTTGGTATGTTGGCACCAAGGTGCGAGTGGCTATTTTTCTCAAACCTTTCAGTTTGTTGGCATTGCCACGCACAAGTGTTGTTCGTTGGAGCGATATCTGTGGCTGTCGGTATCTGTGGCTGTCGGTATATGGTAGTCGTTTCGGACGTTCCGTTTTGCTGCTGCGATGTCGCAACTTGGACCAAGCTGTGAAGTAGGGGCTGGCGGTGTGTAGGGGCCAAAGCCGATTGGCCGACATGAATATCATGGCTTGTGGTGGGCTGAGCCGCGCAGGAGCTGGGCACAAGCTGACGGTGTGTCAGAAGTGGAGATGACCCTCTGATGCCTCGGAGTGGGTTAATATTTTTCTCGACTGAATTCATTTTGTCTTTGCGACGCACACGTGGTGTTCGCACTGTAATACGCCCTGCATAGATATTACAGTGGTATTTTTATCACTTTTTATTGTATATGAGGTCAGGTGATAAAGAATTAAGAGTGTTAAACTTTTTCGCGATCTCGAATTATTTAATTAAAGTTTTTTATTTTTTATTTAACACCATGTACAATCCCACGAAGCAATTAATTTAAAAGATTATTTTATCATTTATCAAGCACATGAACGCCATGAAACAATATTTATTTTAAACATTTCCTTTCGTCGTATTATCAATCTCTACCGTTTACTGCGTGTATTCTTTTCAACGCAAAACTGGATGTATGCCCACGTTTGATAGCTCAAAATGTAGCCCCATACACACCCAAACTGGTTCGCTGGTTCGCTGGTTCGCTGAAATAATGCGGTGAGATGAAATAATGCGGTGAGATGCATACGATATTCTGATAAGCAAAATTACGGTTCTGTATTCGTATAAATACTGTTATTCACAACAGTCAGCAGATAGTGAATTAATAATAACGAATGATCCGATCTGTGGCACAGTCGATAATGATATTCGCAGCAGATCATGAAATTAACTGCCGATAATCATATTCATGCAACAGATCATGGTATTAACTGCTGTTTATTTCCACATAAGCATATCCATAGCACATCATGTTATGCGTTGCAGGACGCCCAACCTTACACGACATGGACTCTAGTAGCTTCGTCGCAACCGAAATCCATCTTTGCGTGGAAGTTCTACCACGAAGAATAGGACGTTTCACAACAGGATCCATATTAGACTCCCCCGTGCGCACGTTGCGCTTAAACCCAAAAGCAGTCAGCGCAGACTGAGGGCGCTTGTTGATGCGCCTTTTACTCACTTGCATTTCGGATTGAGTGGTGCGGACACATGTGCAAGCGGCGTCTAGTTGCTTCCAGATAATGCACTTCCCTGCAAAGGCAGACATAATCAAAACAACGAAGGCAGACATAATCAAAACAACGAAGGCAGACATAATCAAAACAACGAAGTCAGCCTGTAACTCCGTATGCGTGGTGAGGGCGAAATATTACAGCACGGTGAGGCAAATTGTCAGTTTCCCCGTCGGACGGATGAGTCGAATTATTTATATATATTTTTCTTTAGCTTTATCACCTTCTTGGGAATCGTGGGGATTTAATAGTTTATACTTTATCACTATCTTTATCACCTTGGTGTCAGTCGTGGAAAATTAAATAATTTATAATCTATCTTTACCTTTATACAGACGTCGGGGATGGAACATTATTTAATTTCCAACATTATTTTTAACCACGTGTTTTTTCCAGCTATAATTAATTGATTAAAAAAGTGATAAAAATACTACTGTAGTGTTCCTAGGCATATCCATATTGCATAACACATTTCATATGTGTGTATACCACTTTGCGCACACACTTTCTTAGACCTTGTGCTTCGAATGTATCAAAGATAAATTGCTTGGCAATATTTCTACGCAGTCACGTGCGTTAGAACGCACGGGAAGCCGTTTGCTGTATAGCGTGTATTGGGTTTGGAAACATTCGAACCCAAGCCCAATATATCTGCCAAATAAATAAATTGACGATTTTGCCAACAAGGTATCTCAGGCCTTGAGCTTCAAAAAACTGAAATATATATATATATATATATACAGTATATAGTGAATATTTGTGCAGAGTTTTGCGCGATATAACGCACGGGAAGTATTTTTCAGATTGGCATGTTTTGGGTTTGGGTACACTCGAACACAAACCCAATAAATCTGCCAAAGAAATAAATCGATGGCTTCCTGCACAAGACTTTTGAGGCCTTGGGCTTTTGAGCCGTCGCAAAAAGCTCGAGTGTCACAAAGAGGTCACATGCATAATGCAACATTTGCAACTTTTTGGAGTTGTGTGACCTTTTAAGGTCAATTGTAAGACTCGGAGTGAAAAAAAAATCCCAAAAAATATTTTCCGGCTCGCCGGCGGCCAAAATCGATGGTTTTTGGCTTGAAAAGGCCATTTTGAGTGCGCGGGTGCTAGAGGATTTCCCGTCGGTGTCCGAATCGCGTGTTTGAACTTCGTGGGACCTTCCAAGGACCATCACGGGTCACTTAGTGGAAGAAATGATGAGAAATTTTTGTTTGGGGTGCTCGCCGGGGGCCAAAATGGCCGTTTCTGGGGCCTGAGCAGGCCATTTTGCGTGCGCGGGGCTATAGGATTTCAGTTAGGTATCCGAATCGCGCGTTTGAACTTTGTGGGACCTTTCAAGGACCATCACGAACTACTTAGTGGAAGAAATGATGAGAAATTTTAATTTGGGTGCTCGCCGGGGGCCAAAATGGCCGTTTCTGGGGCCTGAGCAGGCCATTTTGCGTGCGCGGGGCTATAGGATTTCAGTTAGGAATCGCAGGCCATTTTGCGTGCGCGGGGCTATAGGATTTCAGTTAGGTATCCGAATCGCGCGTTTGAACTTTGTGGGACCTTTCAAGGACCATCACGAACTACTTAGTGGAAGAAATGATGAGAAATTTTAATTTGGTTGCTCGCCGGGGGCCAAAATGGCTGTTTCTGGGGCCTGAGCAGGCCATTTTCAGGGTTTTAGGGTTTGTGCTACATGTAGGTCAAGGATAACATCGAATTTGCAAGCAACCCATGTCCGTTGCATTCCTATGGGGTTTCGCATTATGATTGCAAGCATATTGGACCATTATAACCCATCAAAGATTAAGTTACACAAGTGCACCTAGGATACGTTGATGCTCCGCCTCCGGTACTATCAAGTAGTCCTGCCTGCCTACTTTGCGCTTCCTCAGAGCCACTTCCACACACACTATATGATGTGAGTACGTCAAACATTTTCTGCTATTGTCTACAAAGTACTCCGTGCATGTGCTTTCATCCCTCCATTCCAAAAATCTGCCTTCAACAACGAACTCGCCAGGGGTAGCATGCACTCCTGCCCCTGCACTCCCCCCCACACCCGGTGTGTAGTAGTCGTCCTTGATGCCGTCCGCGTCTAGCACTTGATGCACTCCACCTAGCGCCTTCACCAAATAATATTGGTGGTTCTCATCTCCCCCCGATGAGCGTGCAAAGATGCTTCCTCGTGAAACCTCCACTTGCGCCACGTCGTGCGCCTGCTCCGCTGCACGCATCCTCGTTCGCCGCTCTTCCCCTACCGCCTCCGCCACCATCGTGAAAGGCACCCATTCATCCACATGACTCTTATAATGGCACCCTTCACTATCCGGTTGCGGGTGCTCACATTGTGCGTAGCAATAATCGCAATAACATGGACGATCACGCTTCAACCCAACCATTAGGCCAACTCCCGCCCGCACCGAGTGCAACGCCAAAGTGCCATCCACCGTCTTGAATGGCTACTACCCAAATTCATGGTCCTACCACAAGGACCAATGGGCAATTGCGGTTTCGATCACTAAATCGACTATTTGAGGCACAGGCAACATTTGCACATGATATTTATGAGTTAAATGAATTTTATTTCTTATAGCGGCGGCCCCCATGAGACTTTAGGTGTGTGGTTGAACGACACGCTTTAGGGGTGTAATTTCACCAAAAGCTTGAAGAAAATGGTGGTCCTACCACAAGGACCACCGTTATTTTGAGTATTATGAGTCACATGGGGGGCTCACGGTGATGCTCATGGTTATACATCTTGAGTTTATGACCAAATAAGATAACTGAACCGGTTACTTCGCACCCTCATCACCATTTCCGCTCTATTTCAGCATGGCGCATGTTCAACACAATGCAAATTCCGAATTTAGTGAATTTCGGACTTTAGAAATTAGCATTCATCCATTCTAAAATGTACACGACAGTCGAAAAATAAGATATTTGGATGATGTTAGACTTTCAGAAATTCGCAATACATATATACTTGAAGATTTAATGTGCCGCACACCCCAACCTTGCGATATATGCCCTCTAGCAAGCAATTATGATGGCTGGTTGGTCAGCTCGCGTGACCACTGTTTTAGGGGGGAAATCAACGAGCCAATATATTAGAGGGGAAGCCAACGAGCCAACGAGCCAATATATGCATTCCAACCGGGCCTACCGCCCAAATATGATTGGGACATATGTATAGGTTCAATTTGATGGTATCCGCGCAGGTGTAGTGTTGATATATGATTGGTAAAAAATTATTGAAGATGAGTCACTACTTTGCCACATTTTGAATGTTCCAAAAAATCCGTTTTGAAAAATTTGAGTGTAGAGGTTTGAAATGCGTTCGTCATGGATATATATGGGATGGATATAGGCCAAACCAGCGTTCAAATAAATTAATATAGGACCTATATATACCACCTTTCATTGGTTAGACACCACAAATCACGGGAGATGGCCAATTAAATTATCGGAACAATGGTCCTCGTGGTAGGACCAAATCGTCGATTTGGTCCTACCACAAGGACTGCGGGGCAGTAGCCATGAAGCCCTGGCCCGACTCGTCGACATCGCCATCCTCCACTAAAAAGAAGAACCGCTGCCCAAATGCCGAGCGCCGGTTGGATCCTTGGTCCTTCGCAAACCGCAATCTCTCCAGGCAGAATTCATACAAATCCCTTGCATTCAATATCTTTCCATACCACTTATCCGTTGTTGCCATTACCGCCAAACTAGCCTCATGCTTCACCGCAACTCCCATTGCATCTTGCTCGCCTCGTGCGTGGGATGTCTCAAAAAAGTTTCGTTGGCACGGTATGCCAAGCCCTCGTACCCATTCCATCGGGCGCCCGCTCTCCACCACATCCGCAAAGGCCGTGCCGCATTTGTTCTGCGCCGCACTCCCATCCGCCCACTCGTGAATGAATTTTTGGCTGCCCCGTGGTACTTGAGATAGTACCAAAACGCGTTTCGGTCCTAACTCAAGTACCGAAACGCCGGATTTTTTTTCGATGCCCTCCTTTGATATGGAGATGCTACCCTTCATATATTTTCGTCCCAGGCACCCAAACTGAGTTGCGTTATGCGCCATTGGTCTATAACACACGTATATTGGGCGCACGAGGGCGTCGAATGCCGTTGGGTAGCAAAATTTTGGCCTTCAATTTTTGCTTAGTTTTGCAAATACCCAGTTTTTCTTTACCCCCTCGACTTCAACCGCAAATTTTGGCATCAAGATGAGGCCGGATGGAAAATCTGACGAGACACTGCAGATCGGGCAACTCGCGAACTTGTCAACATAGGTCTCCGAATCTTCATCCGGAGCGTGTAGCGGGAGTTATGCGGCGAAACATGCGGGTACTTGTAATAGTACCCAAAATTTTAATTAATTTTATGGTCTTTCATCCCCCGAAAGCATGCCGCGCATACACATACCTAAAGTCGATGGGAGTAATTTTCAGCAACAACAATAAATCAAAACGGTCCTAAATGATTTTTCGAAACCTTCATGGGACACATACACCCCCTCTAGTGCCCATAATGAAGCATAAGGCTTGGTACTTGTGATAGTACCGAATTACGGGGCAGTAGCCATTTTGGGAGGGGCAAACCTCTTTTCTGAAAGTACTCCTTGACGATGAGTTTACGCATGTGCTGGATGGCACGGTGGCTATGGGGCATGTCGTTGCCCATAAAGTACAGGTAATCCTTCACAATGATAGGATTCTCCTCCGTGGACTCCACCCCGTCCACCTCCTTTACCGCATGCCGCCATAGCACGCAGCATAGTAGCGAGGCCTGCTTCACAATCCAATGCAAGGATTGGATTGCCCGTGGAATGTTCAATGCATGGTTCTCGCTGAAGTCGAAAAGAAGGAGGCAATGGCCCAAGGGCAAATTCTCCTTGCACTTGTTGAACATGTTCATCGTGTGTTGGGCCATAAAGCAATGGTATGGATATGGCTTTAAAAATGGACAGGTTTGCCCACTCACCCCGGCTAGTTCTTTCACCGCCCAGTCCCCATCTGCATCCTTCCGCACGAACTTGCCCGCGCACGAACACTTCTTGGACTCCCCCGGTACATGCCCCAGCATACACCCTTGTAACTTGGACACGAGCTCCCCTACCGGAGTCTTCTTCTGCACAAACTGTACTCGGTGTTTGTTCTTCCCGTCGTCGTCGGTTCCCACCACCGCGCTCTCGTAGGTACTCCACTCAACCTGCTGGCCGGCCTTTCCTATCTCCGCCTCGCACAGCTTCAGGTTTCGCAACCCCCCGCAATCCTCGCACGACCCATCCAAGCAAGGCATAGCGTGAAACTCCGCAGGCTCTCCGTCTGCCCCCGTTGGCTTCGGGCACAACAACGACGCTACAAACTTTGACGTCGACGAGCCAACCTCGCACCGCCCGCAGACCTTGTCCGGGAACGCCTCTGTCGGCTTTCGATTGGATAGAACTGCCCTCTGCCCCCCTAGCAGAGGGCAACACGTCCTATCCTCGCACTCGCACTTAGAGTGCAATACCTCGTGCGCACGGTTGTATGCTGTCAATGCCAACCGGAAGTCCTCGTGATATCTGCAGCAGCAGGATATCGTGTCCCTCCGGGTAAGCCTGCGCACTTGCTTCGGCTTCTTCTGCTCGAAAGTCCTCAAGCCCACCTTCACATCAGGTTCCTTCTTCTTGAACCTTCTGAACACCTCCAGCTGCGTCATCTCCAGCCACTGCTTTGAGGCCTTTTCAACTCTCCCGTCTTCACGTCGAACCTGTATGACATCCCTTTTGCAGGTGGACACCCGCGTTATCCCTGGGCTGAGCCAGAAGTCCCTTATTTTCTGCAACACTTCGGCGTTCAGGGCGTCCTTTGCCTTCTTCTTCACTTCAGTCACCAAGCCCTTCAGCAGCCGCTTCCTCGCCTTTAGCACCTCTGTTTGTTCCATTAATTGTCGCAAGGGGGTAGGATTTTCGTTTTTGTCCGTCAGTTGGGGTCGAGAGATGCTTCTGTCCGCCTGGGTGGGTTGGGGCAAGAGATGCCGTGTCCGCTGGGGGTCGCGAATCAAGCGTGTCCGGAGGGCGACACGCCAAGATGTCCGGAGGGTGCATGCCATGTCATGTCGACACGTCGGTTCTCGTTCACAATTGGCACATGGGGTGGCACACGGGAGTGTACTTGACCATATTCCAGAGTGTTTCTAAGTGTCTTTCCCACTAGCTGTGGGATATTCTTTCATCTCTTTCAATATCTCTTGCTCATCCCACACAATGTCGCTCCCCTTGACAGTCGAGAACGTGCTTGGCGGTGGGCTTTTACACCGGCATGTCGTTGCCTTCACGGAAGAAGGCTTCACAGCAGACATTTTAAAAGGCCACATCCCTGATGATGACCTGGAAGAGCTCGGTCTGTCACAAGTGGGCATTAGCGTTTTCTGCATGCGTATCTGGACTTTAGCCGCGCTTGGCGACGACTTGTTTCAAAAGAAGATTGATGGCGCTAGTTCAATAGATCTATTAGAGCAGCGCGCAACCAACAAAAATATGCTCATGAACCTGACGAACAATTCGTTAAAGAAAATATTTAAGCGCATGGCGACGCGTCGGGTATTCCTTAACGCTGTTGAGTGTGAGCTCAAGAAACAGTCTGCAGCCGTACCTACCGGTAAGAGCTTCTTGTTAATAAAGTGTGCTCTAATTCGATGTGTTGTGTTGTGTTATATTATAAATTATTACAAGAAGGTGGGGAAGTCGATCCACAAAAAAATATCGAACGGAGTCGCCGGATGAACCCTTCCTCGCGATGTCTCTAGGGGCTTCCAGCCGATGTGTCCGAAGGGTCCACTTACAGTAATCGCCCATATTTAAGAAAACAGGGATTTTGGGCCAGCCAGCCGTACTCATCGAGTTGGGTACCCCCGCCAGCGTCAGCGTCATAAGAGAACTCGAAGAATAGTAAGCCATTTTCTTTCAATTAGCCAGCTATTTTCTTAAATTTTCATTGATAAACGCTTAAAACGGCCACAATTTCAGGAAAAATCGCCTGCGGCGCCAGCACAAAGGTTGCTCATTTCGGGAATTTTCTTAGCCGAAAAAGCCAGCCAGCCGTACGCATCGAGTTGGGTACCCCCCCCAAACGCTGGCTGCTTTCTTAACGTCGGGTTTTCTTAAAAGTGAGTGATTACTGTATGTGTCCGGAGGGAGGGTGGGGTGCTCCGTCGAGTTTGTCCGGAGGGGGGGTGGGGGTCAACAAAGATGATGTCCGCTGGGGGGGAGGGGGGTCAAAGGGCATGTCCTAACCCCCCCTTACGACAATAAATGGAACAGCCCT